>JASCZW010006454.1:0-114057 GCA_034211315.2 Aedes japonicus | reverse complement strand
AGATATTTTCATTCGAAATCCTGCAAGAAGATACAGGAACATTCGATGTCATACATTCAGTTTATATAATTAACTATTTCATTTAATTCAGAATGTATTGTTCATCGTAGTGACTAACATATTGCCATTAAGGTCTTTAACAGCCTGTTTGTGTTAGTTATATAAAAGGGAAAATAAACATAAATATTAAATTACACACCAACTAGAATGAATTATTAGACAATCCTAAGCGATTATCGATATGGATTCAAGACAATGCACAAGTGTACACCATGAAAGGTAAATGCCCTTGTACTTGAATATACCTGTTGCAGCTCAAAACCAGAATACTGAGCTTCAATCGGGATGCTGCTCTAATTCTATACAGTCGCATAGTGTGGCTAGTCCGCTATATGTGCTATACAATGATATAAATAATAGAATGCAAGCGGCATCGACTGGTGTGATTGGTCTTGTTCGGTCTTGCACTGCAACGAGTAGTATTGTCATCTCACAATTATGTGCTCAGGTATTGTTTTGGTCATATCTCCATGAAGGATTATCCAGTCATAAATGAAATTTTGACCAGTTATTTGGAAATTATCATAGCTTCTTCAGATTTGGCAACCGGTCAAAACTAAAATCGGTACACAAATAGCTCAGTATGTAATCGGAGACCAAACTGTTTGATTACTATTATAATAGGCCGTCAAGCGCTCATTTCAGCACATCTTCGTAACGAAAGGTTCGAATGAAAAAAATCTAATAAAGCGTTCTATGGGAATGTTGTAGCTTCCATTTGCTGTCAATTAGAACTGAAATCTCCGGTCTCACAGATGGCTGAGAAGCCTGATGTGACACGGTTTGTAACGCACACACACACAATACACACGCACACACACACATACACACACTACACACACACGCACACACATTACAATATATATATATATATATATATATTTATTTAATACATATATATATATGTATATATATATATATATATATATATATATATATATATATATATATATATATATATATATATATATATACAGTAATTCCATGAAAAAGTTATACGATCTCTCAGAATTTTATAATATTCGGTAGGATTGTTCAACATCGAAAATATTAGACCCGTATTTTTTTATTTCGTTATTAGACTGCACCTTTCTGCGTTAGACTGGTCCAAAAATCGTGATTTTTTCAAAATCTTCAATTTTCAAAAATTTATAACTCCCAAAACCGTTTAACCGATTTTTAGTCTATTTTTTGGCCATTGTCATTGGTATTTTTTGAATTTTCAAGCAAAAATACGAAAACCTTGAATATATCAATTTTTGTATGAAAAAAAAATACAAAACAAAATAGTTTTTCTTTGAATTGGACTCCTCGCGAGGCCTCATAACGACTCCTTGTTTTAGTATTTTTAAAATGAAAGAGCATTCAATTTTACATAACATATCAAAAAATTGAGAGACCGCGTGTCGTTTTGGAGATACAATTTTTAAATAATGAATCATTACTCTTCATTTTATACATCACCTGCCTAGACACGATGAAGATGCGCAGATGATTACCATGCTGTCTCCATCCAATCAAACCTATGACTAATGAAATCTGTGGGTGGGTAAACAGCAGAATGTCAAGCAAATATTATATAATAAATAATATTTACTTGACATAATTATATAATATTACAGCAACTAAGACTAATGAGACTTTAGGTAGATATTGACAATTTGATTACCTGAACACTTCTTTTCGTTACACAGAGGGGCATTGGTATTATTATTTAAAAGAAGAACCGTTGATACGTATTGACTACCTACTGTAGATGTAGAATGTTTATCGACCCGTGAGATTGAATTGACAGTTGCTTCGGCTGTAGCGATCAGGTTCTACTCGCCGACGGGAGTGGAGTAGAGTGGAATTTCTAAAGCGGAGAAGCAGCAGAGTGACTCTTCCAACATCCCTTTCATTTCATACTCGTCGTGCTCGCCGGCAAGTTATTCTGTTATTCTGTTAGCTTTCTCGCTTTAGAAATTCCGCCTCTACTCGCTCCCGTCTGCAACAGACTCAGATCGCTACAGCCGAGAAACAATTCAATACCCATTGTAGTTCTAGGGCTGCAGTTCACTTCACTTGATCGTAGGTACAATATAAACATCATATAAAACACGGAAATTTATGTAAGAAGTTACCACAGTTGAAAACAAAGTATCATATCAGAACAGTTATATCAAAGAATATCGTAAAATGAAACGTAAGTGTTCAATTTGTAGTAAGTTTGGGTGTTGAGTCGACGTTCCAGAAAAATCAACGCAAAATTGAAGCGACCATGCTGTGGAAAAAAAGGTTAAAATTGATGAGAGAAGCTCTTCATTTGTCAAAGTTGCTACAAGAAATTGTATAAGCACATTGGGATACCATGCACCGAAGAACCCATTACAGGACCATCCAGTATAGGCACTACAGGTATGTTATATAAAGTTCATATAATCTCTGTTCTAATTTGAATTCTTCTTGCAATGATGTTACTGGAACATTTTTTACTTTTAACATCTCTTTTGTGAATCGTGCGAAGCAACCAGGTCACGAAACGATTGCTCCTTGCAGGACCGTCCGGCATTGTTCCTTTCCCTCACCAAAGTAAATACACAAAATAGAAATTATTTGCATTGATTTCCAATCGAATCAATTTTGTGAATCAATAATTTGTTATATTTATTTACAGGCTCATTGGAAACAACCAGCTATGAATCGATCGGTACCACCAATAACACGTTTTTGTCTGACGATAATGAAATGCTAACACAGCTTAAGGATAAATTTAGGAAACAAAAGATAGCAATGAGCGGTATAGGATTTTAACCACACTGCCCAAAAGTTGGTCTACATATAGGATTATGCAAGAGTTTGATGTTTCCCAATATATGGCCAACCAAGTGAAAGTATTACAACAACAGGAGGGAATAATGTCAGTGCCTAAAAGAGGATTAGTAGAGCTTCGTTAGAGAGGAAACGCTAATGCGTGTTCGTAATTTTTATAATAGCGACGATATAAGTCGTGTGTGCCCGGGAAAAAGGGATTATTTGATATCCAACAATGAAGAAGGTAGGATCTACATACAAAGAAGGTTAGTTTTATGCAATTTGCAAGAGGCGTACTCCATATTTCAAAATACTCATCCTGATATTAAGATTGATTTTCGATGTTCGCCAGTAACCGTCCAAAACACTGCATTTTGGCAGGAACAAGTGGCACGCATACGGTGTGCGTTTGCACTTACCACCAAAACGTTAAATTGATTTTTAAAACACTCCAAAGTAAACAATTACTTCCAGATGGTGTTCAGTCCTACCATGATATGTTTTCAAAAATAATTTGTCAAAATCCAAATGAGCATTGCTGGCAGCAATGTTGCGAAAAGTTGTCCGGGAATGCAAATTTTGGCGGTAGAACTTATGACCATTCTTAATAACGGTCACGTTGAATCATTACAATTTAAACAATGGCGTCAAGCAGAAAGATGCAGTTTGGACTTAGTTGAAATGGACACACAAGAATTTATTGATACTTTTAGAAAAATTACTCAATTTATTGCCACATAACTTTACAGCTGAGCGACAGGCAAACCATTTAAAACACGTGAAAAACAATTTAAAAGCTACTGAGTGTATCATAATCTGTGATTTTCGGAGAATTATTCATTCGTTGTGCAGGATGCAGTTCAAGGCTTTCATTGGGCAAACGCTCAATGTACTATTCACCCTTGTGCTATTTATTTTAAAGATGAAGAATCAAATGATTTGAAGTTTACCAGTTTTATTGCAATTGCTGATTTCACTAAACATAATCATGATCGCAGTGCGTCTTTT
This sequence comes from Aedes japonicus, assembly GCA_034211315.2. Lineage (NCBI taxonomy): Eukaryota > Metazoa > Arthropoda > Insecta > Diptera > Culicidae > Aedes > Aedes japonicus. Next base: position 110,196 of record JASCZW010006454.1, on the reverse strand, counting down.
TTGACTCAATGCATAGCGTTCATAAAAAGTAAGTTATCAGGTTTAGAGAAAATTTATTTCTTCTCAGATGGATCTGGAAGCCAATACAAAAATAAAATGACCGCTTTTAATTTGTGCAACATGCAAAAAGATTTTGGCATAGATGCCGAGTGGAATTTTTTCGCTACTTGTCATGGAAAGGGCCCTTGTGATGCTTTGGGAGGCGTATTGAAACGAAATGCTGCGAAAGCCAGTTTGCAAGATCATCACATAACAACGGCCGAAGAACTTTATTCATGGGCTATTTCTAAGCCAGACTCGAAAATACACTATCAATTTTTTCGGAATCCGACTATAATAAAATGGAAAGAAAATTAAAAAATCGTTACACACGTGTGAAGCAAATTTCAGGGACTCAGTCATGAAACAAAATTCATTTTCAACGGAAGAAAAATGTATAAAATTGTTATGAAAAAACTTAATAAATAAAAATAAATGTATAAAAGTGTTTTTCTTATTTTTTAACATGTTCATCATGTCGCGCAGCTTTAAAGTGTTTTTTTCTTGGAACTTACACTAAGCAAAAATATTTGAAATTTTAAAGCCTTATTTATTTGAAAAGGTAATCGTCAAAAAATAGCAATTGGTCTGTGTGGTTAACGGAAAGCTTTAAAAGACTGATTCGAATGTTATAACTAAGTTTGTAAGTAACTCATAGATTTCATTAGTCATAGGTTTGATTGGATGGAGACGCATGGTAATCTACCATGCATCTTCATCGTTTCTGAGCAGGTGATGTATAAAATGAAGAGTAATGATTTATTATTTAAAAAATTGTATCTCCAAAACGACACGCAGAACATCTCCAATTTTTGATATGTTATGTAAAATTGAATGCTCTTTCATTTAAAAATACTAAAACAAGGAGTCGTTGAGGCCCTCGCAGTCAAATTCAAGAAAAACTATTTGTTTTGTATTTTTTCATACAAAAAAATTGATATATTCAAAGGTTTCGTATTTTTGCTTGGAAATTCAAAAAAATACCAATACAATGGCCAAAAATGACTAAAATCGATAAAACGGTTTAGGAGTTATAAAATTTTGCAAATTGAAGATTTTGAAAAATCACGATTTTTTGGACCAGTCTAACGCAGAAAGGTCCAGTCTAATAACGAAATAAGAAAATACGGGTCTAATATTTTTCGATGTTGAACAATCCTACCGAATATTATAAAATTCTGAGAGATCGTATAACTTTTTTTCATGGATTTGCTGTATATATATATATATATATATATATATATATATATATATATATATATATATATATATATATGTATATATATATATGTATATATATATATATATATATATATATGATATATATATAGTATATATATATGATATATATATGTATATATATATATAATATATAATGATATGAGATATATGTATAACCACGGATGATCACCCAGAAGACCCAACAACCTCTTCCTCCGGCGGGTTTTCTAAACAAAAACTACCGATTGGCAACTATAGCTGCTGGCTGTCGGTGTCTGTCATTTCAAAGGCCATTCTTCCGGAAAAGAAGTGGGAAAATGGGAAGTAGCAGGCGACAACTCAGGCGAATTTATACACCAGTGTTGGCTATTTGTTCACAAATTCTTAAAGCACGTACTCAAAATAAACATTAGCGTTATCATGTTGTCTGGTATTGCCTTGATTTCGAAATTGTCAGATCTGACCTTAGCTGTCGTTTCAACATGTCCACCTCATCCCCTCCCCCGTAATACCGCTTCTATTGTATCGTTACAGCTTAAAGCAACGCAACATCAACGCCAGACCAACAGCAACAATATCGCATCGCCAATCTGCTGTTGAAAGCTAACATTAAGATTCCTACTTCCTCATTCCTACCCGAATCATTTTAATCCCTAACCTCGACCAAGTCGCGAGTTTTTCGACTTTTCAAAACTTACCTAGGAAGTAAGTTATTGACGTTGTCAAAATGAAAAAAAAAAATCTTGGCTACGTTATGCCTATGGCACTTGAGGTTCATAAATAAATGTAGGTAAAACAATCGTTATCTCAACCAGTCATCAAATTTCAGAACATTAGTTCTATTTTAAAATCTCCGGCATGAATTTGTTAACAAAAATTTCTACTCACGTTCTAGACAGACCAAACTTTCAAACTGTATTTCCAAACAGAAGAGCAGGTTACAATTACACTGTTTGACAATTCATAAAATCTTATTCCGCTACAAATCCTTAAATTCTAGTCTATTTGTTATCGTCCGTCTCCGTCTGCGTTTAAGGGCATTTCCGTTCCACTTGGCTTTTCCCGGACTCTACATACTCCTGAGAAGAAATCCACATCTGCTGGAATGTTCCGATGCTTGCCAGAATAGATCCGCATATCCAAGCTCCGAACCGCCGTTCTACGGAAAAGTTGGGCGATATAATTTTCAACTGAGTGTTGGATGGTGCCCGGTGCTGCAGATCTCAATTCAAGCATTCCGGGAAGCCAGGCAGCATAGTATTTCCACCGGTAACAACGACCGATCCATACAGGGATAGGCGCACGTCAGCGTCTCACATTCCAACACTGAAGGAAGCCAACTGACCTGCTCCCAGCATCGTATGATCAAATAAGCTTTCAGCCAGTTGAAAACGCTCTGGGCCGAAATCATGATGATACCCGTTGGGGAACTCGTAATGCACTACCGGAATCTAAGCAGCAGTACGCTCGTCATATGGCGTTTCCAGGACTTGAACAATGGTCATTTGAAAGCCCTGTAGACCTTTAAGCATGTACTTTTGCTAAGACGAAGTCAGCTTTTCTGGCAGTTGACGTGATGTAAATCGAGCATTATTACGCTCTTTAATAACGTCCTTGGCAGCGATTCCATAGACCGGATTAGATCGATATTTTGACCCTCAATGTATTGACGGCATTGCAGTGAAAGGTAATTAGCTCCCAACGGGGATTTCACAACGGTTTGACTGAGAACATATCCTTCCTACGGATAATAAGTGAAGTAGAATTTTTCCCATTAATTAAGAATGTGCATATTCATTTCATTTGGTCACTAATGGTGACATTTTTCTCCGATTTTGTTTCCAAATCCGAGTTCAGTGCTGCATCCGGAAGGATAATTTGTTGTTGTTGATGTTGAATTTTGTTGGTTTTGGCTTAGGTGACGTGCCTCACATTCGCTGAAGGATAATTTGAAATTTCGCCGAGCAGTGTGCACGCTAACTCAAACAACGGTAAATGTAAATTTTGGGACAATGTTGTGTGTGATAAAAAAATCACTGTGAGAAAAAAATTCACACACTACTCCTATAAGGTGCAAAAAGCGCAATATAAACATAGGACTGAAGCGACTGTCATCCACGAACAACAATTGTGAAGCCAATAATTTGGTGCTGCATGTGGTGCTAATTTGACAGCTCGGTTTTCTTGAAGGCTGTAGGCAGCAAACACAATATACGCGGTGGAAGTTGGCGTAATTTTTGTTAATTTGATTCGAGAATAAAGGCTTCCGTATTACAATTAGTGCAGTGGTTATCACAACGATAGTATTTTTTCATTGTTTATCAGTCAGGTATAATAATGTTTTATCTACATTACTGATACTAGTAGATTGATAGAAGAAATATTAAAAGGAATTATAATCCACTGTAAACCGAGCTTAAAATGTTCGTCACTAGCGCCACACCAAAAGTAGCAGGCTTCAAGAACTAACGCCTGCTTCAGTCTTCTGAATATAAATAGTATTTTAATAGATATATTAAAAATTTCTATTGAAATTATTGCAATTACTATAATTGATCATACTATTTTCATTTCTTTGATTATTATTTTGATTTATGTTTTTCCATTAAAATGATTATTTTTCCCCTTTATTATCAAGATTTTCAGCCCTGGGCTGGTTCATCTCCCGTCGTATTCAGTCACACAAATACCTTTTGGGTATTTTCGTAACTTGTCCGGGGTGAGATTCGAACTAGTCACCTTGGCGTGAGAGGTATGGATGTTAACCACTTCGCCGGGGTCGCCCCCACCCCATTGTTATTATTTAAATAGATTCCATTGAATGAAAAATCATCATATAAATAAAGTATAGTAATATAAATATTATCATTTTGATAATTATTCGCATTGTTGTTATAGTTATTCATATATAATATTATTAAAAAGTAATATTTATTCTTAACACTCTTTTTTTACCCTTCTTACATCAATAGAAGGGTATTAAGATCGCTTGAAAACTCGACTTTTTATCCGAGGCCCACAGGGCCGAGTGTCATATACCATACGACTCAGCTCGACGAACTGAGCACATGTCTGTGTGTATGTATGTGTGTGTGTATATGTGTGTGTGTATATGTGTGTGTGCGTTACAAATAATGTCACATCGGTTTCTCAGCCATCTGTGAACCGATTTCAGTTCTGTTGACGGCAAATGGAAGCTACAACATCCCCATAGAACGCTATTGATTTTTTGTTCATTCGGACATTTCTTTACGAAGATATGAACGAAACAGTACTTGAAGACCTATTATAATAGTAATCAAACAGTTTAGTCTCCGATTACATACTGAGCTATTTGTGTACCGATTTTAGTAGTGTTGATGCCAAATTAAAGCTATAAAATCTCTCAATAACTGGTCCAAATTTCATTATGATTGGATAATCCATCATGGAGATATGACCAAAACAATACCTGAGAGTACATAATTGAGCGTTTCCAGATGAAATCAGCCAGGAAAAGTCAAAATCTTGCACGACCCTCTCCGATTTGGATGAAACTTTGCACATGTCTTCGGAATTGGTGATGATGGATTTTCCGCGGGTTAAGGGGATTTTTTGACTCAAGACAAACTTTTTATAAGGGCGTATGTGTTTTGTCATGCGTATTTATCAAAAAATCATAACTCGAAAACCGTTGGTTGTAATAAAATTGCGTCTGAGAAGAAGTTGTAGTTGATTAATTTGACTTTATGAAAAAAATATGTAAACTGTAAAAAAAAAATGTTTTTTCTTCAAAAATATCAAAAATTAAACTTAAAAATCAATTAGCAAATCTGTCCAACGTACGATTTTTTTAAAAAAAATTCCAAAAAGACTTTAAGTCATAAAAAGAAGAATATAAGTTGTTTTACGATGGAGCAACTTAAGGCGAAAGTGGAGAGATTTTTCATGTTTCTCTTTCTCGAATTTTTAAAAAACAATGGAACTTTTTTTCTGAAAACTGTTTCCGCTTGAAGTTAGTCAACTAAATTTGCAATCCTGTGGTCTGAAAAAAAAAATATATATCTTTTCTCATATTTCCTAAAACCATTCTTGTAGCCCAAAGTTGTTGCGAAAATTATCGAGTTTGACAACTTTGCTCATCAATAATTCAATTATTTAGTATGAATGTGATATTTTTTTATTCAATACGTCTATTTCCTATACAATAAGAAGTATTTTGTTAGAAGACAACATACTTGTAAATTGCATAGTATAGCTAGAAACCATTTTTTAGCACAACCCATAATCTTTGAAATTACTTTGATTAGTCATATACGCTACCCGTGAGTATGTATATTTGTTCCGAGTCGTACCCACGCGGGAGAACAGTGAGATGTAGAACATCCGCACAAAGCGTAGAAGTGAAAAAATATCCCGTTCGTTAGAACGGGTGCCTGAATGAAAATACAAAATAAACCATCAGCAGCGAGATCATGATCAAGCTTTCAAATGACTTGTTCGATTTGCTGCAATTGATAAGAGTCGTGAGATATATTATCTCTAATTGCAGTGGAAAATGTTACATAATCATTATCAGCAATTGCTTACGAATGCAATGACTTGAATTATAACACTGAATAATGCAATATATGTTGAATCAATGCATTGAAAGATAGAAATAATTCATATATTAAAACGACATTTAGGTAGTTATGAATATGCCTACACTTTTTAAAATTGCAATATTTGGATGAGTCGAAAGTAAAATAGCCTTAGCATTTATTGTTTCAGAAGTAACTCAGTGAGCTTAGACACTAAATGGCTTTCAGAAAGCAAAAAGAGAGCGATGTTTGAGTGGTGGAAAAAGAAGCGAAGTTTGGAAACAAATCTTAACAAAGCAGATGGAATCTCGTCGGCAGAACAGGAAACCATATCTGGAGTTGGTAGTTGTGAAAGTCAGTCTTCAGACCGAATCTCTGTTCACGATGAATACCAACCGACCAATCTCTCCGAATTATTCCTTCAGACAGAAACTAGCGATGTTAGGTATGAACCAGTTTTATTTTACATGTGACTTGTTCTATGAGTCAGATCTACCCTCCTCATCTCAATTTAGACAACTTATTCTAAAAATTTTACGATAATTAGGTGGGGACGCTGTTTTTTTGTTGGATGAGCGCACAATTAAGGCAATTCCCTAGAAATGATACCATGCAAATGCAAATATTTAGAAACAACTTTTTAGCATTTCATGAGTCACTTGAAGTGTTCTGAATATCCTTCGCGGTGGTCCTTACAATTTGATATTGTGTATGGAAAAAGTTGGCTGAATCCACAATTTGTTTTTGCAAAAGAATCTAATTCTTCTAATGGTATCAACGGTGACGGTAAAATTGTAATCAGTATAAAAACTGAAAATAATAATGAGATACTTAGAAACAGTTATATTGTCATCATAATATTCAATAAAGCAAAATTATCCTGGCAATCATAGCCATACCAATAATTATAATGAACAAAATTAATAAATGAAAACATATCACTAACAATTCAATCATAACACAATAATTATCAATCAATCATAGAAAACAATTTTGATATTTATAAATAAACTAACAATTATCATATAACCATTATGAGAAAATTTTCATTGCAATAATTTAAGCATAATAAGCAACCATCATTATCAAAAAAATAAAAAATAAACGTCAAAAATAAATAAATTTTTTTTGATAATCATGATGATCATAAACTTGTTTATCGAAACAAATATAATCATGAAAATTAGAGGAAAACCAATCAAAATATGAATCCTAGAGGGTTTGAACTGTTCAGTGGAATACCTTATTTAATGGAATAATCTAAAAGAAAACACTAATTTTTCTTCTAATTTCTAGTTAATCAAAATATGTTTATGGCTGGTTATACTATAATTGTCAAATATTCATAGAAATATCAATGATCACTAAAGTTTTAATCATCACATTTATCATAATGTAAATAATCATAAGAATCTTGAAACATAATACTCAATGCTGTTATAACTATCGTAAGAATTATAATATCGAACTAAACTACTATAAAAATCAATGTTATCATAATAATCATCATAATTATCGTAATTATTATGATACAGACCTTTTTTTGTTGGAACGTAGACACACTGCGTCCACTGAGTTGAACTTTTGTGGTATAAAATAAAGATCCTAATAACCATAGTAACTGTATTAACAATCTGTGCAATGTAATTTAAATAATTTAAATTATTATGATAAAAAGAGTGATTTGGTTCATTATAATAATCATTATTTTCATAATATTTTTTTTATAATAATGGACAAAACTACCATTATATAGAATTTTATCATCATAATGATCAGATTTATCAATCACCATGAACATATTTCTCAATCATTACCATTATCATTATCATTAAAATCATCATGAAGTAAATAAAACTTTGATCAAAATCAATAAATGACCTTTAAATCGTTATGATAAATGAAATAATAATTAGAATAATAACAATAATTATTATGATAATACTAATCATAACATGAATTAAAATAATTTTCATTATTTTCATGAAAGTTTTGAACAACATAATCAAATTTATCTTTTTTTTTTTAATCTTCATTGAGAAGGTAAAAATGTTGACGAATATGGTTCCCATAAAAATCAGATTTTTTTTTCATAATCATAATTAGTTAAATAAAACAAGCTGAATAATATTGAAAAAAAATGATGTTTTTATTATAATCAAAATATTAAATTGGGAAGAATTGATTTCATTAATAATTATCATAGTTAATACCATTCTTATAAAGTTGAATCAAAAACATTCAAAGTAATCATGATAGTAATAATGAAAATATATTTATTATAAATATTATTAATAATAGTAATCATTATGATCATCGCTCTTATTGTCATGATAATATTCACTTTAATGCAAATAAATTAATTGAATAATATTAACAACACATATTCATCATAAGATTATTTATGATGAAAATGTTCATGAGAATACATAAAATTATCAAAATCATCATAAATACAAGAGAGATAGGAATAATGTATATTGAATAATCATAATAGTCATTATTATCGCAGTGATTTACAGTAATAGTAATAATAACTCTCGAAAAGATCTTCAATGATTTTTTTTTCATAAAAATATCAATAGAAAATAAATAATTTAATATTGCGTAGTCATTAATATATTGATAATTTTTATTATTATACTAATTACAATTTTTATTATTATTATAACCATGAAAATAAAAGCAGAAACAATAAATAAATAATTTAATCTACTGCTATAATAATAATCATATTAAAAATAATTTCTTCGATAGTAATAGTTAAAATGAGAATAATAATAAAAATATTAGTATTTATGATAATACTTCTCTTAAAAACCATTCTACTCATCTTATTCAAAAAATATATAATATTCAAAATTATGAAAGCAACTTTAATAATCTTTAAAATGATGACAATAATTGTTATGATAATTCTATTATAAGTCAATTACTTTATATTTATATGTAAACATATATTCTTATAATGATTTGGATAGTCATTATTACTATCACAGTAATTATTACTTTAAGATTTTAGATCCAAGGATTCCTATATCTCTAAAATAATCGTTATCATAAATATTATAATCTTCAGTGTTATAGCTGGGATTTCAATACAAATCATAATTAGAAAAATAACTATAACAAAAGTTTGAATAGTAATAGAATTAATAGAATGATAATAGATTTAGTAATATAATAAAATTATTTTTTAATAATAATTATCAAACAAAAATAATCATAAGCCACATTATAATCATATTTATCATAAAAATATTAATAATGTGACAAAGTAACTGTATTATAATTCAATGTTATCATAATTATCATTACCATAATACTAACAAGCTTAATTATCTTGAAAATTCTAGTAATAATGCAAGGTACTTTTTGTGGCATATCACAAGAGACTCGGCAAAGGAGGAACTATGGAGCAAGATATTGTTGTCAAAATTGACGTCCGGGTTCGAAAAAAAGTGCACAACCGGTTAATTTTCTCACGAGACGCCACTGCCATTTAGTATTTATTACAATAATTGTAATTATCAGATTATTTTGAACATCCAAAACATAAATAAATATATTCTAATATAGTCGAAATAATTCTAATAAACACTAAAATCTTATTAAGACAAAAATAATAACGATCATTATCGTTATGATAATCGTAATTCTTGATCATACTAATCAAATTCATCAGTACTATAAGCGTAAAATTGAAATTATGATTGATTATGATAACAATCATCCCGAAAAACAACATTCATTTATCATAAGAGAAATCACTATAGAAATTTTCACAGTATTCATTTTCGTTATTACTATCGCAATAATCGTATAAATCATTATAATTCTCACATAAAACTTCATAACAAAATAAACAATGAAAAAATATATTCAAAATAATAATTTGAATAATTAAAACTATAACAGAAACAAAAGTGATAACATTCATCACGCAGGATGATAAATAATAATAATAAAAATAAAAATAATAATTATAATAAGAATACCAAGAATAAAAAAACAAATAATAATAACAATAACAATAATAACATTAATAATCATAAGAGTGATAATAATTGTTAAAATATTTTGAATATTATATTAAAAATGCTAAAATAATCATCATAATGAAAATCAGCGTTTATATTTTAATTTGAATAATAATTCAAATGTTGTTAATAATAAGCTGATAATAATAATAATTTTCATGAATATTGCATGTCGCACGATTTCAATACTTCTAGTTTTTGCTATTTTGCATCATTTACGGAAATGAACAATACCACGATACAACTTGAATTTAGGTGTGGCTCGAATGGGTATAAAGTCAGAGCAACGGAAATTCATTAACTTTCACCTTAAGATAAAAAAAGTTCTTAGAAGTAAGAAAAATTAGAAAAAATTCTAATTTGTTGTTTTTGCATAAATAACCATATTTTAATAATATAATACGATTTTTCTAGTGATTTTAAACAAAAATGCTCTTGGTGAGCAGCATTCTATATGTACCCGTATTCGAGATAATTTGAAAGTAATGTCGAAAAAATGGCTTTTTCCATGAAAATATCATTAATTGTTATTTTATATATTCTCCGTGCGAGGAGTAACGATTATGATGTTGAAGGAGATGTTCGCTCACCACCATGAGGCACCAAGAGTGAACAACAATGTTTTTAGCTAGAATTGAAAGATATGAAGAGAAAGTTTTTGATAGTTCCGCTAGTGTGCGGCAGGCTCGGAAACATAGCAGATGTTTTAGGAAAATTGAGCGAAAGGGCATGTGTACAGTGGTACTCGAACCAACGACATTTTTGCCTAACATCCCACTGCGGGGTAGGTTAAAGCACGGACTAAGTCCGCCACTTCAACAGGCAAAAATGTCCGGTTGGAAGACGCTCATGTACCACTGTGGCTTGTATAGTTATTCTAGCGATCTATTGTGTGCACTCTGTTTACTGATGCGCACATGGGAGAGGAACTCTCTCCTTTTTTGGGTTTGTTTTGATTCGCACCGACTGACGATCACTAAAGTTTTTCTCGTCGTCTCCAACGTAGAGACCTCGGAGAGAAACACCGTGAAGCGATGCGATACTGGTCCCTACCAGTATAATTAATGGTTACCACCATTTATGGTTTCACATACATTAATTGTTATTTTATATATTCTCCGTGCGAGGATTTTTGTTTGCTGATAACTACCACCCCATTCTGCACCTCCCTCTTCATATTCTTCTTGTGAAACATAGCAAAATGATATTTTTGTGAAATTTTCTTGATTTCTCTTAAAAGCCTAATCATACAAAGTTTTCGCACTTGTTATTGGATGTTCATGTTGTTTGGCCAAGCTTGCTCTTGTTGCCTTTCGTTTTAATGTGCCGCCAATTGCATCACATGGTCCCTTACCATGTGAAGTTGCGAAAAAATGCCACTCAGAATCAATGTTGTATTTCTCTTTAAACTTGCAGACGCTTGCAATAATTTTTTTTTCTATTTTTGTATTGGGAAGCAGCCACATTAGACATAAAAATGGCATTTTTCATATTCATTAGTTGATTTAAATACGTTAGTAATGACTGACTCCATATAATAAATAACAAGCGGATGAATTGTAGCCTGATCATTGTTCCAATGATGACTTTGAACAGCATCCTGAAGTACAAATGAATAATTCTCTGCAAAATCGCAAATAATAACTACTTCTCCTTCTTTTAATGAAGACTTTGTATCTTTTAAAAATTTAGATTGCTTTGTTTTTATATAATCATGAGTTAATAGTTTTTTTTTCTAATTTCTCGCTAAAATATTCAACAAATTCATTGACAGGTTTTAATAGCGTTTCTAAATTACATCTATCAGTTGTAATCCATTGTTCGAACGATATCTCAGACAAGCTATGTTTCTCAAGTTCTTTTAAAAATCTTATCTCAAATTCTGACAGCGTGGGACAATTTTCGCATTCACGGAGGTAACAATATTTTGATCTTGATGATGAATTACACAATAACTTCATAATCTCTTTGTCCCGGCATGCCTCTGTTGATGTCGTCCTCGTCATAAAATTGTACCACTTGATTCTTTATATCCGGATTCAAATGATTCCCCGATCTGTCGTTGGGGGTAGCCAATACTCCATTTTCGGCTGCCAATTCTATTGCTTGTAATGCAAGGTATTTGTTTGTTTCAAATTTGCTCGTTATCTGCTGAATCGTCCACGAATTAGTCAAAACTGTTAATATACGTATTTTATCTATTCTCGAACAATCTGGTTCTATGAATTTTTCTTTCAATTTGGAAATAATTTCATCATATTCCACAACCTTTGTTTTCAATGTAGCTAACTCTTCAACTTCTTCTTGAGGTGGTAAGCTGAATAGATATTTTCTAGTACCTGCTACAATTTCGGCAAATTTTTTAAATTCTCTAATGGATATCGGAGACACATTTATTCCTGCAGTTCCATTATTGAATAACTCAATGTTGTGTATACTGGAATAATCCGGTAGGTCACTGTCCTGAGAAGATGCCGAGGTAATTGAAGCTGCCGATGGTATTTCCTCCAAATCGTTCCGTGATGTGGTTGGTGCTTCGTCATGTCCACCGTTTTCTGGTTGCTCCACTCTTTCGACAGGATTACGACGATACGAATATAACCGACATGAATCACAAATTCTTAATGACGTGTCCAAATGGACCGTACACTGCATGGATAAAAGTTTTTCAATTAACTTGTCAGTTAAATTTCTAAGTTTAGGCGAACACCGTCTCCCGATTTCACGAAAAGGTTCACAACAATGCTATGTTTCGAGTTCCATTTCAAATCGTTTTACACTTTACGCTACTTATGAAAGACACTGTTAAACTGATGTCATGACTTTGTTATGTAATCCTTTTTATACGTACTAGGTACGCACTTAAGGTACTTTTTTGAAATATTGGTATGTGCAGGGGTATGCATGTAAATTATATTTTCTGTCAACACCAAAGGGAATGCATGAATAGTTATAAATGGGCGTAACAATTGTATTCTTACTGGTATAAACAGTTTAACTAATTAAATACATTATGTTTCTACCTGAACAAAATACGCTTGTACACTAACATGAATACTAATTATTTTTGTTTCGGATTAGGTTTTCATTTGAAAAAGGGATATTTTCATGGAAAAAGCCATTTTTTCGACATTAATTTCAAATTATCTCGAAAACGGATAAATTTAGAATGTTGCTCACCAAGAGCATTTTTGTTTAAAATCACTAGAAAAATCGTATTATATTATTAAAATATGGTTATTTATGCAAAAACAACATATTAGAATTTTTTCTAATTTTTCTTACTTCTAAGAACTATTTTATCTCAAGTTGCTCCATCGTGAAACAACTTCTATTCTTTTTTATATGACTCAAAGCCTTTTTGAAAAAGAAATTATAAAAATCGTAGGTTGGACAGATTTGCTAATTGATTTTTAAGTTAAATTTTTGATTTGTTTTTGAAGAAAAATTTTTTTTTTATAGTGTACATATTTTTTTCATAAAGTCAAATTAATTAACTACAACTTCTTCTCAGACGAAATTTTATTACAACCAACGGTTTTCGAGTTATGATTTTTTGAAAAATACGCATGATAAAACACATACGCCCTTTTGAAATAAATGTCTTGAGTCAAAAAATCCCCTTAACCGGCGGAAAATCAATCGTCACCAATTCCGAAGACATGTGCAAAGTTTCATCCAAATCGGAGAGGGAGCCATTTGCTCATTTGGCAGAGAAATGCTCAATTGTGAGATGAAAATATACTCGTTGCAGTGCAAAACCGAACAAGACCAATCACACCAATCGATGCTGCTTGCATTCTATTGTGTCGCATCTGGTGCGTTGTATAGCACATACAGCGAACTAGCCACACTATGCGACTGTATAGAATTAGAGCAGCATCGATTGGCTCGAGTGGTCTGGTTTTGAACAGCAACGAGTATATTCGAAAATTACACAATGTCTCCATTTACTATTTTCAACGAATATGTATTTATTAAGCATCTTGAATCCATATCGATAATCAAAATTGAAGCTCAGGATTGAAGCTTTGTTAACGCCAAATTAAAGTTATAAAATCTTCAAATAAGTGTTCAAACTTTCATTATGATAACTTCCCTTTTTTACCCTTCTTACATCAACAGAAGGGTATTAAGATCGCTTGAAAACTCGACTTTTTATCCGAGGCCCACAGGGCCGAGTGTCATATACCATTCGACTCAGCTCGACGAACTGAGCACATATCTGTGTGTATGTGTGTGTATGTGTTTGTATGTGTGTGTGTGTTCGTGTGTGTGTGTGTGTGTGTGTGTGTGTGTGTGTGTGTGTGTGTGTGTGTATGTGTGCGTACGTTACAAATAATGTCACATCGGTTTCTCAGCCATCTGTGAACCGATTTCAGTTCTGTTGACGGCAAATGGAAGCTATAACATTCCCATAGCACGCTATTGATTTTTTGTTCATTCGGATATTTCTTAACGAAGATATGAACGAAACAGTACTTGAAGGCCTATTATAATAGTAACCAAACAGTTTAGTCTCCGATTACATACTGAGCTATTTGTGTACCGATTTAAGTTTTGTTGGTGCCAAATCAAAGCTATGAAATCTCTCAATAACTGGTCCAAATTTCATTATAATTGAATAATCCTTCATGGTGATATGACCAAAACAATACCTGAGAGCACATAATTGTGAGATGAAAATATACTCGTTGCAGTGCAAAACCAAACAAGACCAATCACACCAATCGATGCCGCTTGCATTCTATTGTGTCGCATCTGGTGCGTTGTATAGCACATACAGCGGACTAGCCACACTATGCGACTGTACAGAATTAGAGCAGCATCGATTGGCTCGAGTGGTCTGGTTTTGAACTGCAACGAGTATATTCGAAAATTACACAAAGTCTCCATTCACTATTTTCAACGAACATGTACTTATTAAGCATCTTGAATCCATATCGATAATCAAAATTGACGGTTAGGATTGTCTAATAATTCATGCTATGGACTGATTATATGAAATTTCTAATATTTATGTAATTTCCCCTTTTATATAACTAACGTACACAGGTCATTAAAGACAATTAATGGAAATATTTTAATTTTTGTTCAATCCTGAACAATACGTTCAGGATTGACAAAAAGTTCATTTTATCAACTGAATGTATGGCATATTGAATATTTCTGAATCTTCTTGGAATTTCTGATGAAAATATGTATCCAGTATAATATTGCCCACATTTGAGTTTGTAATTCTGGTGAAATGTAAGAATGGTTTAGTCTCACCATCGGTGGATTAATGCGGGATTTTATCATTGTTTTTGTCATCTAAGATATTGCTATTATTATTTTGAGTATCCTCTGAAATTTATTTAAATTTTTATTACTATTATTTTAATTATTAGCATTATTATGAATATAATATTTTCATTGTTTAATCTATGCGAGGTTTCATGTGATGGTTATTCTCATTATTAAAGAAGTTACTGCTATGTTTACTGTTATCATGATAAAAACTGAGATGGTTTATATTATTATTCCATTGTCTTTCAAAAATTCGAGAAAGAGAAACATGAAAAATGTATATTCTCTCTAAAACTCGAGAACGGTTGAACCAATCTTGACGGTATCTTGGGATTATTTGTTCCTTTTTGTCCAACAAAGGTACAGAGAAACAGAAAAAATCGGAAATTTTCTAGGCAAAGTCAGAAAATTGGAAAATAAAAAAGTCATTTTTTATAAAAAAAAAAATCAAATCTCTATATAGAAAAATGAATGTTTGTTTGTTAGTGACGCTAAGACTCGAGAACGGCTGAACCAATTTTGACGATGTCTTGGGATCATTTGTTCCTTTTTGTCCAACAAAGGTACAGAGAAACAGAAAAAATCGGAAGTTTTCCAGGCACAGTCGGAAAATTGGAAAATAAAAAAGTCATTTTTTCATTTAAAAAAAATCAAATCTCTATATAGAAAATGAATGTTTGTTTGTTAGTGACACTAAAACTCGAAAACGGCTGAAACAATCTTGACGGTGTTTTCGGATGTTTTGTTCCTTTTTGTCCAACAAAGATACAGAGAAAAAGAAAAGTTGGGAAATTTTCCAGGCAAAGTCAGAAAATTGGAAAATAAATAAAGTCATTTTTCCATTAAAAAAATCAAATCTCTATTTAGAAAAATGAATGTTTGTTTGAAATGTCATTTTTCAATTACAACCCGCATTAATCCACCGATGGTGAGACTGAACCCTTCTTACTTTTCACCAGAATTGCAAACTCAAATGTGGGCAATATTATACTGGATACATATTTTCATCAGAAATTCCAAGAAGATTTAGAAATATTCAATATGCCATACATTCAGTTGATAAAATGAACTTTTTGTCAATCCTGAACGTATTGTTCAGGATTGAACAAAAATTAAAATATTTCCATTAATTGTCTTTGATGACCTTTGTATGTTAGTTATATAAAAGGGGAAATTACATAAATATTAGAAATTTCATATAATCAGTCCATAGCATGAATTATTAGACAATCCTAACCGTCAATTTTGATTATCGATATGAATTCAAGATGCTTAATAAGTACATGTTCGTTGAAAATAGTAAATGGAGACTTTGTGTAATTTTCGAATATACTCGTTGCAGTTCAAAACCAGACCACTCGAGCCAATCGATGCTGCTCTAATTCTATACAGTCGCATAGTGTGGCTAGTCCGCTGTATGTGCTATACAACGCACCAGATGCGACACAATAGAATGCAAGCGGCATCGATTGGTGTGATTGGTCTTGTTTGGTTTTGCACTGCAACGAGTATATTTTCATCTCACAATTATGTGATCTCAGGTATTGTTTTGGTCATATCACCATGAAGGATTATTCAATCATGATGAAATTTTGACCAGTTATTGAGAGATTTCAAAGCTTTGATTTGGCATCAACAAAACTTAAATCGATACACAAATAGCTCAGTATGTAATCGGAGACTAAACTGTTTGATTACTATTATAATAGGCCTTCAAGTACTGTTTCGTTCATATCTTCGTAACGAAATGTCCGAATGAACAAAAAATCAATAGCGTTCTATGGGGATGTTGTAGCTTCCATTTGCCGTCAACAGAACTGAAATCGGTTCACAGATGGCTGAGAAACCGATGTGACATTATTTGTAACGCACACACACACATATACACACACACACACACACACATACACATACACACATACATACACGCAGACATGTGCTCAGTTCGTCGAGCTGAGTCGAATGGTATATGACACTCGGCCCTGTGGGCCTCGGATAAAAAGTCGAGTTTTCAAGCGATCTTAATACCCTTCTATTGATGTAAGAAGGGTAAAAAAGGGAAGTTATCATAATGAAATTCTGAACACTTATTTGAAGATTTTATAACTTTAATTTGGCGTTAACAAAGCTTCAATCCTGAGCTTCAATTATGATTATCGATATGGATTCAAGATGCTTAATAAGTACATATTCGTTGAAAATAGTAAATGGAGACATTGTGTAATTTTCGAATATACTCGTTGCAGTTCAAAACCAGACCACTCGAGCCAATCGATGCTGCTCTAATTCTATACAGTCGCATAGTGTGGCTAGTCCGCTGTATGTGCTATACAACGCAACAGTTGCGACACAATACACGGTGTTCAATAAGTTCGAATACAAGTTTTCATCATTGCGTAGGTATGCGCCATGTACATATTCTGCATTGGTATTGGTGTCAGCTTTAGCTTCATTCATACGCTACCGAATGTGCGCGGTGTTGACATTCTGTTAGTTGTTGTTCGTTTGTTACGCGCGATGAAAGAGTATCGGGACTTCGTAATTAAGCGTTTTTTGAACGGTGAGCGACCCGCCGATATATTCCGGCTGCTGAAATCGCATGGGGTCAAGCGGAACTTTGTCTACACGACCATCAGGCGATACCGGGAGACGTCCTCGACCAATGACCGTGCGAGATCCGGTCGGCCGCGTTCAGCGAGGACGCCACGGGTCATCAAGATCGTGAGGGAGCGAATTCGGCGCAAAAAGAACCGCTCAATCCGGAAAACGGCTGCAGATCTCAACGTTTCCATTGGAACCGCTCACACCATACTCACCAAGGACCTTGGTTTCAGGCCTTACAAAAACGTAAGGTCCATGGCGTTTCGGAGGCTACCAGCAAAAAGCGGTTGGATCGAGCTAAGAGGATCCTCTCTCGGCACGCTGGTCAGGAGTTTGTTTTTCGGACGAGAAACTGTTCGTGCTGCAGCAGCCGCACAATGTGCAAAATGACCGGGTGTGGGCGCCATCGAGGGACAGCATTCCTGAATCCAATATAAACATCCCTCGGTTCCAAAGTGCCGCGTCGGTGATGGTTTGGGGGCAGTATGCAAACGTGGTAAGCTACCCTTGGTGTTTATTGAAAAAAACGTCAAAATCAACGCGGCGTACTACAAAACTGAGGTTTTGGAAAAGGTTGTTGCCCCCAGTCTCCGAAGCCTCTACGGCGATGAGCACTACGTGTTCCAGCAGGACGGTGCACCAGCCCATACGGCAAATGTGGTTCAAGCCTGGTGTCGGGACAATTTAACCGACTTTCTGGACAAAACTTTGTGGCCTCCCAGCTCCCCGGACTTGAATCCTCTCGACTTTTTTGTTTGGTCCTATATGATGGCGAAGCTGAACGAATACAAGGTCAGCACTTTGGATCATTTCAAGACGGTAATTCTCAAAATCTGGGACGAAATGCCCATGCAGTCCGTGCGTGCCGCCTGCGACGCGTTCGAGAAACGTTTGAAGCTCGTTAAGGAGTACAAAGGGGGGGTCATTCCAAGAGAAATGTTGTAAACGTTCCTTGTAAACATAGCTTTCAATAACATAAATCCAAAAAATAAAAAAAACATGTTTTCATTTTTTTAACAAATTTTGAAAGTGTATCCGAACTTATTGAACACCGTGTAGAATGCAAGCGGCATCGATTGGTGTGATTGGTCTTGTTCGGTTTTGCACTGCAACGAGTATATTTTCATCTCACAATCAGCGTTTGGAAATCTATCATGATACTGCTGAACCATCATGTGTCAGGCTACTGATAGTTCACGAACATATTTTTCAAATGATACAGCGGATCAGCTACCTCTGGCGAATAAGAGTATTCAGTTTTGTAACAACGAATGAATAGAGGAAAACGGAGAACAAAAGCTTCACAATATACAGACGATCCGACCATAGCACCGAGAAGCATGAGGAATGATTGTGTCAGTGCTTGAACATCTATCACCATACTGCTGAACCATCATGTGTGAGGCTGCTGATAGTTCACGAACATATTTTTGAAATGATACAAAGGATCAGCTACCTATGCCGAAGACGAGTATTCAGTTGTGTAACATCGAGTGAATGAAGCCCCCGTTTTGCCAACAAAACCATTAACTTAAATGATCTTTATTATGGAAATATCCAACCGATTTGGAATATTTTAGCAGTGTTGGATTCAGAAACTCAATCATTTTCTCAAAACTGTCTGATTTGACCGATGCACAGCATCCGTCTCCGGGAAAATCGGATTTCCGAAACCGTGTTCTGAAATTGGTATAAATATCAGATTTCAATAGAAAATCAACAATAATGATACTAAAAGTTGTGGAATGAATACACAGGATTGTGTGTGATAGCCATATGACAATTTGGAGACTTGATCCTGGAACAAATGACCAGAAAACAAGTTGTATTGAACCCTAGCAATATGGGTGTCAAAATTACTGGTATCGTTCCAGAAGAAAGTTTGCCATATTTATTAGACCATCCGGTCACTTGGCTTTGGAGTGGCCAGTTCAGAGTAGGTTCCCGTGGGGTCACGGATGGCCAGAAAATGATTTGGATTGAACCGTAACAATATGGGTGTCAAAATTCTTGGAATAGTCCGAGAAGAAAGTTTGTCATAATTATAAGACCATTCGGTCACTTGGCTTTGGAGTGGCCATTTTAGAGAAGGTTCCTATGGGGTCATGAATGGCCAGAAAATGATTTGATTTGAACCCTAGCAATATGGGTGTCAAAATTCTTCGAATCGTTCCAGAAGAAAGTTTGTCATAATTATTAGACCATTCGGTCACTTGGCATTGGAAAATAAGAGAAAACTGTGCCAGTATCAAGTCATATGACAATCAGGCACATTCCTATTCCTATATTCTATGCATTACTTTTACACGCAGCGAAAAGTTTTTGCAGTAGAGTTATTAGTACGAGACACTGAAGAAGTCTGCATATTGTAGACGAAATACGCGTATCTGTCAAGATAAGCAAAGGTAGTTGAAATTAAATGGAAAATGCTAATTTTTCTTATAATTTTTAGTTACAGGTATTCCACTAAACAGCTCAAACCCTCTAGGATTCACTAATTTTTTTTAAAAACTTTGATTTTGACGATTCGTACCTGTCGCACCCCTCAAGCCTTTATCCCGTAAATGCATTTCGTTTGCTCGGTCATAAATTGCGTAGGTATTAATCATTCTATTTCCTTCCGTTCAATTTCAATATTTCTTTAATATTTCAATAGTGTACTGATTTTCTGTAAATAGAAAATCTTTATTGAAATATACATTTCAATATAAATTTTCAATTTCTTACCAAGGAAGCAATTCACGTATTACTCAGAAAGGTGGTCCAGGCTATCACTTTCGGGAGCTCTACGTCTGAATCTGGTAGCGCCAGGACAACTGAGGACAATTTTGAACCTCAGTTTTTAGTATCGGCAGTTCAAAATTCGAGGTTTTGCGTCAAGATATCAATAAACTACATGCCGTGGACCTACCGTCCGTTAGAGCTCAAAAAACATTTTTCATATTTTTATGTGTTGGTACTGTTACAGTTTACAATTCATGATTTGTCATCAAGCAGTGAGAAAAGAAAGAAATTCCTCCTTATACGGTACATAGAGTTGAAACTTTCTCTTCGAAGAAAAATGCGCATAGAATTAAGCTGCCGGAAACATTTAATGCATCGAGCATATTTCTGAATGTAATTCCGAATAGTGCAGAAAAACTTTACAGCTATATAGATTCAAATTTGCAAACACAAACAGATTTCGATTGAAACATTTTTTTCTTCCGTTCACCAAAGGCAGCAGCCGCTGAGCCAATGTGTTCACGTTCATTTACATCAGCTGAATATGAACCAATCAGTATACGCAACAGTATTGACACAACAGTTTCATGAAGACAAACTGATCCGATACATACCGAAAACGGAATACAAAAGAACACAAATGATCATAACCGAGAACGTTCAGCAGCAGAATTTACTTTGACCATGCATTTGTCACTGGAGACTAACGAAAAAAATTCTTCTTGTCCCCTTTTGTGCGATGATTCGTAGATATAGGAATAGACAAGTCTCACGTGAGTAAATGATTCATGCCGTATCATTCAGGAACAAAAGGCATGTGAACCATTCGGTGATATACGAAATGGGCAAACACTGCTCACAATTGAGCATTTCTCTGCCAAATGAGCAAATTACTGAACTCGACCCTCTCCGATTGGGATGAAACTTTGCACATGTCTTCGGAATTGGTGACGATGGATTTTCCGCGGGTTAAGGGGATTTTTTGACTCAAGACATTTTTTTCAAAAGGGCGTATGCGTTTTGTCATGCGTATTTTTCAAAAAATCATAACTCGAAAACCGTTGGTTGTAATAAAATTGCGTCTGAGAAGAAGTTGTAGGTTATTAATTTGACTTTATGAAAAAAAATATGTACACTGAAAAAAAATTTTTTTTTCTTCAAAAAATATCAAAAATTAAACTTAAAAATCAATTAGCAAATCTGTCCAACCTACGATTTTTATAATTTCTTTTTCAAAAAGGCTTTGAGTCATATAAAAAAGGAATAGAAGTTGTTCTACGATGGAGCAACTTGAGATAAAATAGTTCTTAGAAGTAAGAAAAATTAGAAAAAATTCTAATTTGTTGTTATAAATTAGATAAATAACCATATTTTAATAATATAATACGATTTTTCTAGTGATTTTAAACAAAAATGCTCTTGGTGAGCAACATTCTAAATGTATCCGTTTTCGAGATAATTTGAAATTAATGTCGAAAAAATGGCTTTTTCCATGAAAATATCCCTTTTTCAAATGTTAGTCGTGATTGTCCATCTGCAAAAGTATTCTTTTCAAATTGTACATAAAATTTTCTACAATATACTTTTTATTACCGAGAATACTAGACAAACTGATTCCTGATATTTACTGTAGGTAACACGACAAAATTTGCTGCTTTTACTTACAGTATATTATGAAAACCTAACCCGAAACAAGAATAATTAGTATTCATGTTAGTGTACAAGCGTATTTTGTTCAGGTAGAAACATAATGTATTTAATTAGTTAAACTGTTTATACCAGTAAGAATACAATTGTTACGCCCATTTATAACTATTCATGCATTCCTTTTGGTGTTGACAGAAAATATAATTTACATGCATACCCCTGCACATACCAATATTTCAAAAAAGTACCTTAAGTGCGTACCTAGTACGTATAAAAAGGATTACATAACAAAGTCATGACATCAGTTTAACAGTGTCTTTCATAAGTAGCGTAAAGTGTAAAACGATTTGAAATGGAACTCGAAACAAAGCATTGTTGTTAACCTTTTCGTGAAATCGGGAGACGGTGTTCACCTAAACTTAGAAATTTAACTGACAAGTTAATTGAAAAACTTTTATCCATGCAGTGTACGGTCCATTTGGACACGTCATTAAGAATTTGTGATTCATGTCGGTTATATTCGTATCGTCGTAATCCTGTCGAAAGAGTGGAGCAACCAGAAAACGGTGGACATGACGAAGCACCAACCACATCACGGAACGATTTGGAGGAAATACCATCGGCAGCTTCAATTACCTCGGCATCTTCTCAGGACAGTGACCTACCGGATTATTCCAGGATACACAACATTGAGTTATTCAATAATGGAACTGCAGGAATAAATGTGTCTCCGATATCCATTAGAGAATTTAAAAACGAAAAAAATACCGTCGGCAAAAATTTGCCGAAATTGTAGCAGGTACTAGAAAATATCTATTCAGCTTACCACCATAAGAAGAAGTTGAAGAGTTAGCTACATTGAAAACAAAGGTTGTGGAATATGATGAAATTGTTTCCAAATTGAAAGAAAAATTCATAGAACCAGATTGTTCGAGAATAGATAAAATACGTATATTAACAGTTTTGACTAATTCGTGGACGATTCAGCAGATAACGAGCAAATTTGAAACAAACAAATACCTTGCATTACAAGCAAAAGAATTGGCAGCCGAAAATGGAGTATTGACTACCCCCAACGACAGATCGGGGAATCGTTTGAATCCGGATATAAAGAATCAAGTGACACAATTTGTTGACGAGGACGACATCAGCAGAGGCATGCCGGGACAAAGAGATTATGTCTCTGTAAACACTAATGGTAAGCGTCAACAAATTCAAAAATGGTTATTACTTTCATCACTTAGAGAAACTTTCACTCGATTTAAAGAAGTCAGTGAACATAAAATTGAATTTAGTACTTTTGCAGCATTACGACCAAAACATTGTAAATTGCTAAATGCTTCAGGTTCTCACAACGTGTTTGCGCAATTCACGAAAATATTGATTTAATACTTCACAGTTTAAAAAAATATTCATTCAACACTGATTGTAATCAACATTTTGAGAAGTTATTGTGTAATTCATCATCAAGATCAAATTATTGTTACCTCCGTGAATGCGAAAATTGTCCCACGTCAGAATTTGAGATAAGATTTTTAAAAGAACTTGAGAAACATAGCTAGTCTGAGATATCGTTCGAACAATGGATTACAACTGATAGATGTAATTTAGAAACGCTTTTAAAACCTGTCAATGAATTTGTTGAATATTTTAGCGAGAAATTAGAAAAAAAACTATTAACTCATGATTATATAAAAACAAAGCAATCTAAATTTTTAAAAGATACAAAGTCTTCATTAAAAGAAGGAGAAGTAGTTTTTTTTTTTTACTTATTTATTTTCCGTCGGCCTATTTCCTCACATGGTGACAATCACCGACGCCAGGGAGACGACTCCACCACCTGGACCCTACCTAACGACTCATGACTATGAACCGGGACCAACGGCTTTACTTCCCTTCCGAAGGAAGACGTGACCAAGATTTTTTCGCCTCAAAAAATCACCGACGTCGACTGGGATTGAACCCAGACCCACTGGGGTGCCAGTAGCAGTCACGCTTACCATTACACCACCGACGCCGGCTGGGAGAAGTAGTTATTATTTGCGATTTTGCAGAGAATTATTCATTTGTACTTCAGGATGCTGTTCAAAGTCATCATTGGAACAATGATCAGGCTACAATTCATCCGCTGGGAGAAGTAGTTATTATTTGCGATTTTGCAGAGAATTATTCATTTGTACTTCAGGATGCTGTTCAAAGTCATCATTGGAACAATGATCAGGCTACAATTCATCCGCTTGTTATTTATTATATGGAGTCAGTCATTACTAACGTATTTAAATCAACTAATGAATATAAAAAATGCCATTTTTATGTCTAATGGGGCTGCTTCCCAATACAAAAATAGAAAAAAAATTGCAAGCGTCTGCAAGTTTAAAGAGAAATACAACATTGATTCTGAGTGGCATTTTTTCGCAACTTCACATGGTAAGGGACCATGTGATGCAATTGGCGGCACATTAAAATTAATGGCAACAAGAGCAAGCTTGGCCAAACAACATGAACATCCAATAACAAGTGCGAAAACTTTGTATGATTAGGCTTTTAAGAGAAATCAAGAAAATTTCACAAAAATATCATTTTGCTATGTTTCACAAGAAGAATATGAAGAGGGAGGTGCAGAATGGGGTGGTAGTTATCAGCAAACAAAAATGATTCCTGGTACACAGAAATATCACTCCTTCATTCCAGTTGCAGATAACAAAATCGCCGCGAAAATATTTTCAGCTGACGAAATACTGAGTTTTCATAATATTTATAAGAATTTTTTTTTTTGTTGGGGCGTAAAACCACTGCGTCCTCTGAGTTGAACTTTTGTGGTATAATAAGAATATTAGGAAATAGTGTTTGTAAAAATGTATATACAATTTTTTTTAAATAGTAGAAAAAATAAATAAATCATGTATGCACAAAAAAAAACTCAAAATTTTTATTTGGTAATTAAGATTCGTTAATTTCGTTAATTAAGAAGATGTTCAATCTTCTTGGTGTCAAAAGGATAGTTGTTGAAAATTTTATGTAAAATTTGAAAAAAATATATTTGAATATGGACAATCACGACTAACTTTTGAAAACGGGATATTTTCATGGCTAACGCCATTTTTTAACATTACTTTCAAATTATCTCGAATACGGGTACATATAGAATGTTGCTTATCAAGAGCATTTTTGTTTAAAATCACTAGAAGAATCGTATTATATTATTAAAATATGGTTATTTATGCAAAAACAACATATTAGATTTTTTTCTAATTTTTCTTACTTCTAAGAACTTTTTTATCTTAAATTGCTCCATCGTGAAACAACTTATATTCTTCTTTTTATGACTTAAAGTCTTTTTGGAATTTTTTTTTTAAAATCGTAGGTTGGACAGATTTGCTAATTGATTTTTAAGTTTAATTTTTGATATTTTTGAAGAAAAAACTTTTTTTTTTACAGTTTACATATTTTTGTCATAAAGTCAAATTAATTAACTACAACTTCTTCTAAGACGCAATTTTATCACAACCAACGGTTTTCGAGTTATGATTTTTTGATAAATACGCATGACAAAACACATACGCCCTTATAAAAAGTTTGTCTTGAGTCAAAAAATCCCCTTAACCCGCGGAAAATCCATCATCACCAATTCCGAAGACATGTGCAAAGTTTCATCCAAATCGGAGAGGGTCGTGCAAGATTTTGACTTTTCCCGGCTGATTTCATCTGGAAACGCTCAATTATGTACTCTCAGGTATTGTTTTGGTCATATCTCCATGATGGATTATCCAATCATGATGAAATTTCGACCAGTTATTGAGAGATTTCATAGCTTTCATTTGGCTCTACACCACTAAAATCGGTACACAAATAGCTCAGTATGTAATCGGAGACTAAACTGTTTGATTACTATTATAATAGGCCTTCAAGTACTGTTTCGTTCATATCTTCGTAACGAAATGTCCGAATGAAAAAAAAAATTAGAAGGCTGAGAAACCGATGTGACATTATTTGTAACGCACACACACATACACACACATACACACACAGATATGTGCTCAGTTCGTCGAGCTGAGTCGTATGGTATATGACACTCGGCCCTGTGGGCCTCGGATAAAAAGTCGAGTTTTCAAGCGATCTTAATACCCTTCTATTGATGTAAGAAGGGTAAAAAAGAGTGTTAAGAATAAATATTACTTTTTAATAATATTATATCTGAATAACTATAACAACAATGCGAATAATTATCAAAATGATAATATTTATATTACTATACTTTATTTATATGATGATTTTTCATTCAATGGAATCTATTTAAATAATAACAATGGGGTGGGGCGACCCCGGCGAAGTGGTCAACATCCATACCTCTCACGTCAAGGTGACTAGTTCGAATCTCACCCCGGACAAGTTACGAAAATACCCAAAAGGTATTTGTGTGACTGAATACGACGGGAGATGAACCAGCCCAGGGCTGAAAATCTTGATAATAAAGGGGAAAAATAATAATTATAATGGAAAAGCATAAATGAAAATAATAATCAAAGAAATGAAAATAGTATGATCATTTATAATAATTGCAATAATTTCAATAGAAATTTTTAATATATCTATTAAAATACTATTTATATTCAGAAGACTGAAGCAGGCGTTAGTTCTTGAAGCCTGCTACTTTTGGTGTGGCGCTAGTGACGATTTGAACATTTTAAGCTCGGTTTACAGTGGATTATAATTCCTTTTAATATTTCTTCTATCAATCTACTAGTATCAGTAATGTAGATAAAACATTATTATACCTGACTGATAAACAATGAAAAAATACTATCGTTGTGATAACCACTGCACTAATTGTAATACGGAAGACTTTATTCTCGAATCAAATTAACAAAAATTACGCCAACTTCCACCGCGTATATTGTGTTTGCTGCCTACAGCCTTCAAGAAAACCGAGCTGTCAAATTAGCACCACATGCAGCACCAAATTTTTGGCTTCACGATAGTTGTTCGTGGACGACAGTCGCTTCAGTCCTGTGTTAATATTGCGCTTTTCGCCCTTATAAGAGTAGTGTGTGAATTTTTTTCTCACAGTGATTTTTTTATCACACACAACATTGTCTCAAAATTTACATTTACCGTTGTTTGAGTTAACGCGCACACTGCTCGGCGAAATGTCAAATTATCCTTCAGCGAATGTGAGGCACGTCACCTAAGCCAAAACCAACAAAATCCAACATCAACAACAACAAATTATCCTTCCAGATGCAGCACTGAACTCGGATTTGGAAACAAAATCGGAGAAAAATGTCACCATTAATGACCAAATGAAATGAATATGCACATTCTAAATTAATGGGAAAAATTCTACTTCACTTATTATCCGTAGGAAGGATATGTTCTCAGTCAAACCGTTGTGAAATCCCCCTTGGGAGCTAATTACCTTTCACTGCAATGCCGTCAATACATTGAGGGTCAAAATATCGATCTGACCCGATCTATGGAATCGCTGCCAAGGACGTTATTAAAGAGCGTAATAATGCTCGATTTACATCACGTCAACTGCCAGAAAAGCTGACTTCGTCTTAGCAAAAGTACATGCTTAAAGGTCTACAGGGCTTTCAAATGACCATTGTTCAAGTCCTGGAAACGCCATATGACGAGCGTACTGCTGCTTAGATTCCGGTAGTGCATTACGAGTTCCCCAACGGGTATCATCATGATTTCGGCCCAGAGCGTTTTCAACTGGCTGAAAGCTTATTTGATCATACGATGCTGGGAGCAGGTCAGTTGGCTTCCTTCAGTGTTGGAATGTGAGACGCTGACGTGCGCCTATCCCTGTATGGATCGGTCGTTGTTACCGGTGGAAATACTATGCTGCCTGGCTTCCCGGAATGCTTGAATTGAGATCTGCAGCACCGGGCACCATCCAACACTCAGTTGAAAATTATATCGCCCAACTTTTCCGTAGAACGGCGGTTCGGAGCTTGGATATGCGGATCTATTCTGGCAAGCATCGGAACATTCCAGCAGATGTGGATTTCTTCTCAGGAGTATGTAGTGTCCGGGAAAACCCAAGTGGAACGGAAATGCCCTTAAACGCAGACGGAGACGGACGATAACAAATAGACTAGAATTTAAGGATTTGTAGCGGAATAAGATTTTATGAATTGTCAAACAGTGTAATTGTAACCTGCTCTTCTGTTTGGAAATACAGTTTGAAAGTTTGGTCTGTCTAGAACGTGAGTAGAAATTTTTGTTTACAAATTCGTGCCGAAGATTTTAAAATAGAACTAATGTTCTGAAATTTGATGACTGGTTGAGATAACGATTGTCTTACCTACATTTATTTATGAACCTCAAGTGCCATAGGCATAACGGAGCCCAGATTTTTTTTTCATTTTGACAACGTCAATAACTTACTTCCTAGGTAAGTTTTGAAAAGCCGAAAACTCGCGACTTGGGCGAGGTTAGGGATTAAAATGATTCGGGTAGGAATGAGGAAGTAGGAATCTTAATGTTGGCTTTCAACAGCAGATTGGCGATGCGATATTGTTGCTGTTGGTCTGGCGTTGATGTTGCGTTGCTTTAAGCTGTAACGATACAATAGAAGCGGTATAACGGGGAAGGGGACGAGGTGGACATGTTGAAACGACAGCGATGGTCAGATCTGACAATTTCGAAATCGAGGCAATACCAGACAACATGATAACGCTAATGGTTATTTTGAGTACGTGCTTTAAGAATTTGTGAACAAATAGCCAACACTGGTGTATAAATTCGCCTGAGTTGTCGCCTGCTACTTCCCATTTTCCCATTTCTTTTCCGGAAGAATAGCCTTTGAAATGACAGACACCGACAGCCAGCAGCTATAGTTGCCAATCGGTAGTTTTTGTTGAGAAAACCCGCCGGAGGAAGCAGTTGTTGGGTCTTCTGTGTCATCATCCGTGGTTAGATCAGCATCGTAATTGATGTCCAGCGGAAGTGGATTCAAATTGTCGTCATACTCTTCTTTCGGATTCCTTTCCGTGTCCATAAAAAAATCCTCTTCTGTGTAACTACTGGTACCCGACTCCGGTACTGGATATCTCTGACGGCGATTTTACCCTTCTTACACCAAAGAAGGGTATTAGGATCGCTTGAAAACTCGACTTTTAATCCGAGGCCCACAGGGCCGAGTGTCATATACCATTCGACTCAGCTCGACGAACTGAGCACATGTCTGTGTGTATATATGTGTGTGTGTATGTGTGTGTTCATGTGTATGTGCGTTACAAATAATGTCACATCGGTTTCTCAGCCATTTGTGAACCGATTTCAGTTCTGTTGACGGCAAATGAAAGCTACAACATTCAAATAGAACGATATTGATTTTTTTTATTCGGACATTTCGTTACGAAGATATGAACGAAACAGTACTTGACAGCCTATTATAATAGTAATCAAATAGTTTAGTCTCCGATTACATATTGAGCTATTTGAGTACCGATTTTAGTTTTAGGCGCCAAATCAAAGCTATGCAATCTCCAAATAACTGGTCAAAATTTCATTATGATTGGATAATCCATCATGGAGATATGACCAAAACAATACCTGAGAGCACATAATTGTGAGATGCAAATATACTCATTGCAAAACCGAACAAGACCAATCACACCAATTGATGCCGCTTGCATTCTATTGTGTCGCATCTGGTGCGGTCTAGCCACACTATGCGACTCTATAGAATTAGAGCAGCATGGTGCGGACTAGGCCACACTATGCGACTCTATAGAATTAGAGCAGCATCGATTGACTCGAGTGGTCTGGTTTTGAACTGCAACGAGTATATGCGAAAATTACACCAAGTCTCCATTTACTATATTCAACGAACATGCACTAATTAAGCATCTTGAATCCATATCGATAATCAAAATTGACAATCAGGATTGTCTAATAATTCATTCTATGGACTGATTATATGAAATTTCTAACATTATGTAATTTCCCCTTTTTTCTAACTAACATAAACAGGTCGCTAAGCACTATTAAGGGCTTATGCTGAATCATTCTTGATGACAGTGATTACCTCAACATTTAGAATTGATATAACTCAGAGTCGGTACTAGATATTGAAAATTTAATCACATCAGTTTGTTTGCTTACTTGCTGTGAGCAATCTGATAGAGTTCGATTCGATGTTCATTCACAAACAATCGAGATTTATCAATTTGAAATAGCAAGGTGAGTTTGCGAGAGCGAGATAATAGATAGGAAAAGATACTTGGAGCAGCGATTCACCTTTATGACAATATTTTAATCACATCGATGGATTCTCAAATAGTTCATTTTATAAACAGAAATTCCAGGAAGATCCAGGAGTATGCAATATGCCATATTTTCAATATTCTTGAATCTTTCTGGAATTTCTGATGAAAATATGTATCCAGTACCATACTGGCCACATTTTAGTTCGTTATTCTGGTGAAGTGTAAGAAGGGTTCAGTCTCACCATCGGTGGATTTATTTGGGTTTTTATTCGCAGGATCGGAATTTGTTTCGAAACACTTTTTTGAAGCCATTTTGTTTGCTGTTCTGTTGATTTGTTTGGTATCACATGTAAACAAACTAGATTCATAAATTCGTCATGTAAAGACATATGCACGCTAAATGCAAACATAACTGTCAGTGCAATTTTTTGGGAAAAGCTGAGTGCGAAAAAAATACACTGCAAGCACAATCTTCACAAATGTCTAGGAATTCGTGAAACTTGCAATAACATTAATATTATTTATTTATTTAAAATTTTATTGTTATTTATATTTTTATTATCAGTACAATTATTATCATTGTTTATACTTTAATTTGAATAATAATTACAATAAAACTAAAAATAAAATGATTGGAATAGCAATTTTCGTAAGTATTGCATGTCGAATGATTTCAATTACTTCGAGTTTTGTATATTTTGCATCTCTTACCGATATGACCAATATCACTATGCAACTTGAATTTAGGTGTGGCTCGAATGGGTGTGAAGTCAGAGCAACGGAAATCCCTTCACTTTCACCTAAAGCGGTTTTCAAAATATATCAAAATTTCGAGTTTTTATGCCAATTGTGAAGAAAAATACAACTCGCATGAGGTCAAAATCCGATATTCGGTGGTTTTGGGACCCAAGCTAACGGAAACTGGCATGGAACTCTGGGTGTAAAAATCTCTACTATCGCCACTAGGGTATCCAATAGTCGTGCTCTGGAGGCATCATTATCCGGGCAATGCCAAACTACGTGAGCGATGTCATCATAACCGGTTCCGCACCTACATAAATTGCTATCGACGAGGTTAATTCTGTAGAGCTGTGCGAATAGCGAGTAGTGGTTGGACATAAGTCTTGACATCACACGAATGAAACCGCGACTTACATCCAGACCATTGAACCACGATCTCGACGAAACATTTGGAATAATGGAATGTAACCACCGCCCAAGAGAATTACCAATCGTTCTGCTAACTTTGAAGAGAACTCTGACGTACTAATGGGAAAAATTCATCATGTGAAATTCTTCTTTCAAAAATCTCGCCTTCTTGTGCGCCCACCTTTGCTAGAGAGTCCGCCATCTCATTGCCTGGAATTGAGCAATGTGAGGGGACCCATACAAAGGTAATCTTAAATGATCTTTCGACCAACACACACATCTGCTCCCTTATTTGTGCAAGGAAGTAAGATGAGTGCCTCACTGTTTTCATCGACTGCAGGGCCTCAATAGAACAGAGACTATCTGAGAAGATGAAATAATTGTCTATGGGCAAGCCGGAAATTATCTGCCAGCTCAGAAACATATACGGAACAAGGTTCCTAAAGTTTCCGGAAGGCAGAAGAGTATTCATTATGAACACCTAAACCAGTGATCCAATGCGCGACCCATCAGTGAAAAATCTACTATTGCAATTGACATGTCGGTACTTTTCAATAAAAATATGAGGAATTAAAATAGGCCGAAGTTGATCTGGAACTCCTTGAATGGCCTGTTTCATGGAGAGATTATAATCAATGGAGGAACTGTGATAAGGGAAGCGTACACTAGGAGAACTATAGCATGGAAGACTAATATCGGATGACATATAGCTAATATAGATTCGCAAGAATCTAGACTGAGTACTCAATTCAAGCATTTCATCGAAGTTTTCAATCACAAGGTTTTACTGATTCCACACTTGATCAGTATTCTAGATGAGAGCTCCCAGAAGCAGTTCTGTAAGGGTTTCACTCCTGCCAGAACGTCCAGGCTCATATTATGAGTTGAATGCATACAGCCAAGGGCAATACGTAAACAACGATATTGAACGCGTTCCAATTTAATGAGGTGGCTGTTTCTTGCCGAGAGTAAGCAAAAAGAGCCATATTCGAGAACTGAAAGAATAGTTGTTTTGTAGAGTTTAATGAGGTCTTCCGGGTGACCACCCCACAATGTTCCGGAAATTGATCTTAGAAAATTTATCCTTGATTGACATTTCTGTTTTAAAGGAAATTTATATTTTTTTTAATGGAAAAATGACTTTATTTATTTTCCAATTTTCGGACTTTGCCTGGAAAATTTACGATTTTTTCTGTTTCTCTGAACCTTTGTTGGACAAAGAGGAACAAATGATTCCAAGACGCCGTCAAGATTGGTTCAGCCGTTCTCGAATTTTAGCGTCACTAACTAACAAACATTCATTTTTATATATATAGATATATTTTTCATGGTTCTCTTTCTCGATTTTTTGAGAATAATATAAATCATCTCAGTATTTATCATGATAACATTAAACATAGCAATAACATTCTTTAATAATGAGAATAACCATCACATGAAAGCTCGCATAGATTATACAATAAAAATATTATTTTCATAATAATGCTAATAATTAAAATAATAGTAATAATAATTTAAATATATTTCAGAGGATAGTTGAAATAATAATAGCAATATCTAAGATGACAAAAACAATGATAATAAAAAGAGTGTTAAGAATAAATATTACTTTTTAATAATAATATATATGAATAACTATAACAAAAATGCGAATAATTATCAAAATGATAATATATATATATTACTATACTTTATTTATATGATGATTTTTCATTCAATGGAATCTATTTAAATAATAACAATGGGGTGGGGGCGACCCCTGCGAAGTGGTTAACATCCATACCTCTCACGTCAAGGTGACTAGTTCGAATCTCACCCCGGACAAGTTACGAGAATACCCAAAAGGTATTTGTGTGACTGAATACGACGGGAGATGAACCAGCCCAGGGCTGAAAATCTTGATAATAAAGGGGAAAAATAATAATTATGATGGAAAAGCATAAATGAAAATAATAATCAAAGAAATGAAAATAGTATGATCAATTATAATAATTGCAATGATATTAATAGAAATTTTAAATATATCTAGTTATAACATTAATATTATTTATTTATTTATAATTTTATTTTTATTTATATTTTTATTATTACTAAAATTATTATTATTGTTTATGCTTTAATTTAAATAAAAATTACAATAAAACTAAAAATAAAATGATTGGAATAACAATTTTCGTCAGTATTGCATGTCGAATGATTTCATTTTCATTTCATTTACTTGAATTTAGGTGTGGCTCGAATGGGAATGGGTGGCTCGAATGGTTTGACCAACTCGCATGAGGTCAAAATTCGATATTCGGTGGTTTTGGGACCCAAGTTAACGGAAACTGGCATGGAACTCTGGGTGTAAAAATCTCTGTCGTCCAGTGTAATTATTCATTTTTTTACAAAAGTTTTACTCACAATCATCGCGTTTATGATATGAGTTCCTTTCCGGTTGTACATGATCCAAAATGAGGTATACGGTATTGAATTGCACATCCCAAGTAACAATTTTGGTTTTATAAGGGTTCTGAAGAGCATGAATTAGACTTCAAGAATGCTATAAAACCATGATAAAACCAGCAATGTTCCTTGGGATGTTTTGGTTTTTAATTTTTTTTTTAATCAGTTCGTTTATTTGTTAGGCCCAGGCGTGTGTAACACTTTACGGAGCCGATATTCAATATTATTGTACAAAACATTTTACTTTTTGTTATTAGTAAAAGAGGGATGCCAATTACTCGTGGCTAGCTCAAGGTTGATGGGTCACATAAACGTTTGGAAAGGGCTATGTAGGTAACTTATTTAAGCCATTATTTGCTGTTTTGGTTGCGACATCTACCAAATCCTCGATCCCTGTAGTCCCTTTCAGGAACTAAGCCACAGATGGGTGACCACAGTTTGCAGGGCAGGTACAAGTAGCACGGAAACAAAAGGATAGTATAACTGGGACACAATGGTAGGGAATTTACTAGAGTGGAAGGAAGGAGGGTGATGACGTTACACTCTTAGATCAGACAAACAAAGGAATTCGTAAATGTAGGGAAGATCACGCATTCCCAAAACATCTCTTATCTCGCGGAGGGTTGTCTACCTCAGGCCACTAGGGTATCCAATAGTCGTGCTCTGGAGGCATCATTATCCGGGCAATGCCAAACTGCGTGAGCGATGTCATCATAACCGGTTAATTCTGTAGAGATGTGTGTCTAGCGAGTAGTGGTTGGACATAAATCTTGACATCACACGAATGAAACCGTGACTTACATCCAGACCATTGAACCACGATCTCGACGAAACATTTGGAATAATGGAATGTAACCACCGCCCAAGAGAATTACCAATCGCTTTGACAACTTTGAAGAGTTGTGAATTTTGAAGAGTTGTGAAATTCTTCTTTCAAAAATCTCGCCTTCTTGTGCGCCCACCTTTGCTAGAGAGTCTGCCATTTCATTGCCTGGAATTGAGCAATGTGAGGGGACCCATACAAAGGTAATCTTAAATGATCTTTCGACCAACACACACATCTGCTCCCTTATTTGTGCAAGGAAGTAAGATGAGTGCCTCACTGTTTTCATCGACTGCAGGGCCTCAATAGAACTGAGACTATCTGAGAAGATGAAATAATTGTCTATGGGCATGCCGGAAATTATCTGCCAGCTCAGCAACATATACAGAACAAGGTTCCCAAAGTTTCCGGAAGGCAGAAGAGTATTCATTATGAACACCGAAACCAGTGATCCAATGCGCGACCCATCAGTGAAAAATCTACTATTGCAATTGACATGTCGGTACTTTTCAATAAAAATATGGGGAATTAAAATAGGCCGAAGAGAACTATAGCATGGAAGACTAATATCGGATGACATATAGTTAATATAGATTCGCAAGAATCTAGACTGGGTACTCAATTCAAGCATTTCATCGAAGTTTTCAATCACAAGGTTGTACTGATTCCACACTTGATCAGTATTCTAGATGAGAGCTCCCAGAAGCAGTTCTGTAAGGGTTTCACTCCTGCCAGAACCTCCAGGCTCATATTATGCGTTGAATGCATACAGCCAAGGGCAATACGTAAACAACGATATTGAACGCGTTCCAATTGATTGAGGTGGCGGTTTCTTGCCGAGAGTAAGCAAAAAGAGCCATATTCGAGAACTGAAAGAATAGTTGTTTTGTAGAGTTTAATGAGGTCTTCCGGGTGAGCACCCCACAATGTTCCGGAAATTGATCTTAGAAAATTGATCCTCGGTTGACATTTATGTTTTAAATACGCAATGTGAGTGCCCCAAGTGCATTTTGAATCAAACATGACTCCAAGATATTTAAAAGTCAAAGATAGGGTAATGTCTCTTCCCAACAGTTTGAGACGCAGTTGGGCTGGGAACCGCTTTCTAGTAAACACTACCAATTCGGTTTCTTTGCGGTGAAAACTCGATCCCCAAATTTCTGGCCCAGATGGACAGATTATTTATGGAATTTTGCAATGGTTTTTGCAAGACTTCCGCACGCGGACCTCTTAAGGAGATCTCAGTGTCGTCTGCAAGTTGTCTTAGCGTGCATCTATTTTCCAAACAGTTATCAATATCTTTAACATAAAAATTATAAAGTAAGGGACTTAAACATGAGCTTTGGGGTAAGCCCTTGTAGCTAATTCTAGAAGTTGTCAGTTGGCCTAGATTGAAGGTAATTTGTTTTTCTGACAATAAATTATACAAAAAATTATTTAAACTTCCTGATAAACCACTACTGCGCAGACTATCTGCCAGTATATCTATGGAAACTGAATCAAATGCGCCCATCCAGAAACACTGAAGCCAATTGCTCCTTGTGTGCAAAGGCCAGTTGTATATCAGATGAAAGCAACGCTAAACAATCGTTTGTTCCTTTGCTCTTTCGGAAACCAAATTGCGTATTTGATAGCATGTTGTTTGATTCAACCCAACGGTCAAGTCGTGATAAGATCATTTTTTCTAAAAAAATTCCTTAAACATGATAGCATAGCGATCGGACGGTAAGAATTGTAATCTGACACTGGTTTCCTAGGCTTTTGAATAGTTATTACTTTAACTCGTCTCCTTGCACGTGGAACTATGTTTAATTCCAAGAGAGTGTTATACAGGTTAAGTAATCGTCTTTTAGCGATATCGGGGAGATTTTTCAGAAGGTTGAATTTAATCATATCGCTTCCCGGAGCGGAATTATTGGATGAAAGAAGAGCCATTGAAAATTCTAACATTGTGAATGGTTCGTCCAGAAAACCGTTACTTCGGGTGGTATCCCGTAAGTTCGGTTTTGTTGGAACAGAGTCTGGACAAACCTTTTTAGCGAAGTCGAATATCCACTGCATGGAGTATTCTTCACTCTAATTGGAGTATGAGCGGTTTCGCATGTAACGAGCCTTTCTCCAAAGCGTTATCATCGAGGTTTCTCTAGATAGTCCCTCTACAACCGAACGCCACCCGCATAATCACGAACTATTCCAGGCCCGTTTTCTTTATTTTTGACGACCATTTCCGTTATTATTACGACATTTACCCTTATAGATGACAACTATAAACTTACTATCTCCTATAAAGTTTTAACAATATGTCAGATGGTCAAAGGCCAAATGGATGGAAGTTTAGGCCAAAATATGCTGAATAGGCGGTTAAGTTAGGTTACCATAAAAACATGGCAATTTTCACGAACAAATTTTCGGCTGTACTATATGTTAAAAAGTTGATGACCGAGTGCAGACAATAAAAAACCGTTCAATGACAATATGACATACATTAACAATATGTGTTAATGTAGAGGTTGTATGGTAAAGATGAGAATCAACTATTCGAGAACAGTAACATAAAATGTGATTATATATCTTAGATTCGAAATAAAGTTTTGAATATATAGCAAATTGTTTTTCGTTATGCGGGCAGTAATTGCGTTTCTTTGCTTTAAGTAAGTTTTTAAGCTTCTTTTCAAGCTTTAGGTACTTATCAAAAAGCTCACATGTTTCATGTCTACGATAATCTTCAAACGCATCGGATTTCTCAAGATACAACTTGGTGCATTCGTCATCCCAACCAGGAGTGGCGGGTCTTCTTTTGAAGGATGCACTTGGAACACGTTGTTTCTGAGACTCTAATGCACTTTTGTACATCAGTTCGGAAAGGAAACGATACTCTTCTAATGGTGGAAGAGGATCGGTAGAATCAATACCAGGGGTTACCGCCTATGTAAAATGTTGCCAATCAATATGCTTAGTGAGGTTATAAGCAACATGGATTGACTGGTCTGTTTTTTGAAAACTATTTGTGATTGAGATAATAATTGGTAAGTGGTCACTTCCATGGGGATCATTGATTACCTTCCACAGACAATCTTATGATAGTGAATTAGAGCACAAAGATATGTCATGTCGACTCTCCCTGGATGGAAGTTTAGCTATTCGTGTCGCTTCCCCAGTGTTCAAGATGGTCTAGTTGAAATCGTCGCATAAGTCATAGAAAATACCCGATCTGTTGTCATCGTATTGTTCGCCCCAAGCAGTACCGTGGGAGTTCAGATCACCCAGAATAAGAACTGCAGATGAAAGTTATGTAATTGAACTACAAAGCTTACGGCGGTTTATTGATGTCCTCAGAGGGACATAGACAGAAGCTATGCGAAGATCTTTATTCTTTACATTTATTTGGCAAGCGTCGATTTCAATGCCTGAGATTATTGGGAGTGAGATTTTATAGAAGGGGTAGCATTTTTTGATCCCCAAAAGGACGCCACCATATGAATCATCTCGGTCCAGGCGAATAATGTTAAAATCGTGGAAGTTTAGTTCATCTTCAGAAGAAAGCCATGTTTCACAGAGAGCAAATATATCACAATCAGAATTGTGAATCAAAAACTTGAACGAGTCTAATTTAGGTATAAGACTACCACAGTTCCACTGAAATACGGTGATCATATCTTGAACCTCACTCGACGAATTATTCATCGAAAGATATGAATTCACCAATGAGGGGCCATTATACAGTCAATTGCTTGAAGTAGTTTCCAAGTAAAGGAATAAGCAGGTCTATAATCCTTCGGAGCGGTGAAGCATCCGAAAGACCAAGAGCATTTAAAATGCTATCCACAATGTCCCTTAAATTAATCTTACCTCGCTTGGACGGGATATTCTTAGAATTGCGAGACTACGTAGTACTTGTTTTTTGCGTTTTTGGCAACCTCTTACGGTTACTGTTTTTTTTTACTGTCGGTTTTTTTAATTGACCCCCGCTACCTCCAATTTTTGGAAGCTTTTGAGAGTTGGTCTTATTTGTTTCCGGCGCACACCCAGGGAACTAATAGGCTTCCTTTTACGGGAGGCGTCCGGAAATCCACTCTCATCGACTACGTCAGAATCCAGTTAATCGGAAGACAAAATTAAAAGAGGATTTTCATATTTGGGGGCTGATGCAGACGATGCAGACGCTCCGTTTTGCGACTTTAACATTTCTGCATATTTCTGCTTGGAGCGTTCTTGTATGGAACGTCTTACTTTACCAGTGCGCTTCTTATACACGGGGCAGTTCTGCAAATCGTGGAGAGGTTCTTTGCCACAGTAAGCACACTTTGTTGCTTCCTGTTGGCAAGCATCTTCTAGATGCCTTTGGCGGCATTTACCACACGGCGCTTGTTGTCGCAAAAAGTAGCAGTGTGACCCAACTGTTTGCACTTGGTACAATTAAATACCCTTGGTACAAAAAGGCGCACTGGGAAAAAAACATTATCAATTTTAACAAATTTTGGGAGAATTGATGTTTAATTATTTTTTTATCATTTTGATTTGAAGATCAAAATGGTGCCGGAGGTGTCGGAAGGTGTTTATTTCCCACGTATCTGTCAAAACTACAATCGAAAATTTATGCACATTGGCAACCATTTCACGTTCTATCCACGCACAGTATATATCATCTCAATCACATCCGTGTAACACCCCGTTCACACTACAACTTATATTACGTGATATAGACTATCTTGATATCAGCATCTATACATCTAGTTTTCACTGGAAGTAATGTACATGGCATTTGATATCAAGATACTCTATATCAAGTAATATAGGTTGTAGTGCGAACGGGGTGTAAGGGAGAGGAAAATAAAACGGAGAGAAAATAAGCAATCGATTCGTATAAGTGGTGCCAGAATTGAATTTATCGTTCAGGCGGAGGCGAGTGTGTTTGAAGTGTGTCGAAGTGGGTTTTTAGGGTGCTATCACATGGTGACAGAGTAACATACCCCCTGATTTGAAACCAACAATCAATATGCAACTAGCGATTTGAACTCGGTTCATTGTTTTAGAGCCCCTTGGTCCGAAGAACACCTTGAAGCCAGCACCTTGCTGAACTTATTTGCGTCTTTGTTTTGATTTGCTGTGTTATTTTGACAGAACATTTCGTGTGAGATCTTTATTAGGGGCGTATTGTTAAGCTTGGGACCGATGTGCTAGAAGTGACTGAGCCAAGTAAAAAAAAATCGTATCTGTTCGGAACTTACTGGTCTTAGAGTAAGTCTGTGTTGAAATTAAGTTCTCGGTCCGAAGTACACCTTGCAATACATTCTTGCGTTTTTCGGTACAGAATATTTGAGGATGTGTTTGTGTGAGTAATCATTAAGCTCAGTCTCGTTCTCAAGCTTAAAAGTGCAATGTTTTGGAATTGGTTTCCACTAATTTTTTCAAAAGTTATTTTTAATGCTCCGAGGAAACTGGAAGCCACAAGTAAGCTGTACTATCTCGAAAAAAATGTTGTCAGTACAGAACGCGTCATTTTAAAATATGCGTTCGGATACTATTTACTAATCGATCGGTGAAATGATGGTGAAATATCAGGGGTGTTTATCCTTCAAGCAATACCAGCCTCTAAAGCCAACAAAGCGTGGGGTAAAACTTTGGGACCGCTACGACTTATTGACTGACTATAAATACGTTGTCCAAGGAGTCTTGAAATCCATTCCGGAGGATGAAGTCTAATCCGTTTGCTTGTGATTTGACAGATTCTTTACGTAACTTGATACGGAAAATTCTATGTTGCGGCGTAGAAACTATAGGCTGTTCAGAAATTACGAGTACATCTTATGTTAACGGTCATTTTGAATTGGATGACATTTTCTTAAATTATTTCGGCTGCGTCCTTTTGTTTACACATTTCTGTACGTCATAGCATTAGAAAAAAAAAACTTATGTCGTTTCGGTTATTTCCAGTACGCAACTGGATTTGCCCTAGGTTTGTCCGGATCGGATTTAGATCCATCTTGGATCCGGCCCAACATCGATGACGTTCGCTCTCAACTTGTTTCGAGGTCCAACCTGGATTCACCAATACACACAAACAGGAACTATCAAAATAAAATCTTTATTTTCGTTAATGTTTATGTTTTGCACAAATACCATCATACTGACTTGACTCTGGATCCGTTTTCGTTCGGTAATAGCGAGTCAGAGTCAGACCTGACCCAGGCTTAAAACCGAAAATGACATTACTTTCTGGTTGCCTTTCAAAATGCGTCGTCTTACTGCTCATTTGGCAGAGAAATGCTCTATTGTTACTTCTTTTAGTCCAAAAAGTTGTAGATTTTAAGCTACAATTCGAAACTTTACACTCACAGCTGCAAATTTAATGATTTGAATTCCAGAGAAGTTTGGAAACATAGAACACCAGAAGATTATCTAATAATGTCTGTTGTTCTTCCAAAATATTCAATGACTAAGTTTCAATACACATCGTAGCTTTGCAAAGCCCAGAAAGCTTTTGTTACAACTGTAGGTCATATGTTCTGATCTCAAGGATAGTTTGGATGACCTGCAACATGCCATACTGCTCTATAATGTGGTTTGACTGTAAGAATGTTAATTGAATATGTTTGAATATTTTTTGTAGCTTTGTATTGCCTAAAATTTACTGTTGCAACTGTAAATCTTAAGTTCTGAATGTTTATATAAAGTTCAAAAAACTACTGTTACTACTGTAGATCTAATGTTTTGAACTTAAGGAAAGTTTGGAGCATCTAAAATATCGCAAGATTTTCCCATTACGTATATGCCTTCCACACTATTCAATCATTATTGTTGAATACATATTGTCCCTTTGCACACTCTAAACATCTACTGTTACGACTGTAGATCATATGTTCTGAACTCAAGGACAGTTTTTATGACCTAGATCATCCCCGTTTATCTTAT
The DNA here is from genome assembly GCA_034211315.2 of Aedes japonicus. Lineage (NCBI taxonomy): Eukaryota > Metazoa > Arthropoda > Insecta > Diptera > Culicidae > Aedes > Aedes japonicus. The sequence goes on along the minus strand of JASCZW010006454.1, from coordinate 68,522 downwards.
GTTATTGATGTTTTCGTACGTTCGAAAATATTCACTGAATTTTATTGAATAGATAGTGAATAGATAGCGTAACATTGTTTTGCCCAAAAAGCAATAGTTGCTACTGTAGATCTTAAGTTCTGAGCTCAAAGACAGTTTCGATGACCTAGAACATCACAACATCAACAAATAATGACTGTTGATCTTTCAAAAAGTTCATTCAATAAGTTTGAATACCTTATATAGCCCTAAAAGCTACTGTTAGAACTATAGATCTGAAGTTTTGAACTCAAGTACAGTTTGGGTGACCTAGAACCGCTCAGAGAAATACAAAAATATTTAACGTTTATCAACGAGAATCTAATAATACGTATGGAAAGGTACAATATTTTGAAACAGCGCTTTACACTATTAATAAGGCATTTATTTTTTCTTCCTGAACTTCTTCATATTCAGGTTGTGCCCGTTCGTCAATTAGGTCTTAAATTCTTATACTTTTTATTTTTTTTCTAGATAGAAAAATGTATGGCAAGCAAATTTGTCGAAGATAGTGTACACTTTTATTCAGTCTGTTTGATTTTATACAGCCAATATCCTTTTGGTGTCATATATGACCCCCTAGGTCTGAAGGAGTTAATATACTTTTTAAGGAATGGCTTAACATTTATGATTTTTTCAATAGTATCTGGCCCGAAATCAACAAATTTCTCTATTGAAATTGATACGTAGAAATATTTCCGATTGATTGTGTAAAATTTTTGAAAATCTTTTAAGAAATGACTGAGATATTAACACTCAAAACGTGTCCACTTTTCGTGACGGTCGCAATGCGATTTTTTTTAAGTTGTACCCAAGGGAAAACGGTGTTTCAGCCTCGATGTCTTACACACTACACGCTAAGATAAGAATACGAAAATGTCGGTAAAAAATACAGAAACCCGCACAAAAGTGCACATACTGAAATTATCGGTAAACATGGATTACCGAAATTTCGGTATTGTTGGAAAGCAGGAAAAGACGTTAAAAGTTACAAATTTTCTTACGGTTCTTATTACCGAAATTGCTTGAAACCCAATGGGAACATTTTAATCAAATTTAAGTAAAATACAATAGGGGGCTTTAATTTAAAAAAAAAAAGTTTTTTCCATCTGTATCGATGATGGGTGTTCTTCCTAGCACATATATATTTTTTATGAATCTCAACTATTTTTTCTCGATTTTTAAACAATAAAAATCTAATCATTTTTATTTTCAGAAACCGACATACAGTTTCACAAAGTGACATTTATTTTCTGTAGCGGGGGCTCGTGGCACTTAAAAACGGCTCCCATTATGACATAAATGTCAACTTATGTATGCTAGAAATCAATGGTTGGTTCGTTGGTTTAGGTAGTCTGTTTTTTGTAGCGTGTTTCATGGGGAAATCGGATAGTGTTGTCTTGTACTCAAATTTTTTCATAATATTTCGAAATTGTTTTTTCAATATTTACACTTGTCAGAATTTAAAAAAATTAACTGACGGTATATTATTATATTTACTATCGAAAATTGTTACAATCAACATACCCCTATATTACCCAATTTGCAAATCCACTTTACTAAAAAAAATATCAAGTCGAGTTATTAGGACGAGACACTGAAGAAGTCTGCACATTGTAGATGAAATACGCGTATCTGTCGAAGATAAGCAAAGGTAGTTGGAATTAAATGGAGATTACTAATTTTTCTTCTAAATTATAGTTAAAAAAAATAGATAAAATTAAACGTTTTCTTTCGGTAAATTTTACCGATATTCGCTACCAAAACCTAATTTTCGGTAAAATGAAAACCTTATTTCCGGTAATCTTATCTTATAGTACGTACACACTACAGCTTGTATTACGTGATATGGAGTGTCTTGATATCAAATGACATGTACAATATTTCCAGTGAAAACTAGATGTATAGTTGCTGATATTAAGATGCTCTATATCACGTAATGCAGGCAGTTCGAACGTACTATTAGCGTGCAGACCAATAAGTTTCCTTACTGCAGCACTTCGATTTTCAATCCATATCACATGTGTGGCACACTGAGGTACACTTTTGACAGTTGAGCTCATAGAAATAAGAAACCAGCAACCTTACCAATATGCATTTCCTGGTTGCCAGATTCAGCAGAAAATAATATTTTGGGCTGTCAACACATCGGCACCTTCGTCACATTACGGGAACTCCCAGAACATTACAAACATTGAGTGTAGACAAACTCGAAAAAATAGGACTGAAGAAAAGTGTGCTGAGCGATCCACCCAGCGATTCCAGTATAGAAAACAAAGACGTAGTCCTACGTCAAACGCCTGGTTTTGCTGAACTCGTTTATAAAATTTTGCCAATGCCTCAACCCACCATCCGTTGCATCCAGTGAAAGCTCCAAGTATGTTGTGAAAATCGCCAAGTTACTTCCGATTCCGATTCTTCTTATTGACGAATGGAACTTATTTAAATGCTGACCTTGAGAACAGGGTACAGAATTGAGAAGTATTGGAACCAGTTATTTACTATGAAAACGGCTGTAGATGAGCCTAAATAAGGTAGTGAAAACAGCTTCACATGGCAAGAGCTCAAAAAAGGAATTGAGATGCAACATATGTCAGAAGTAATTCTAGCACAGGCCATGCTGGAAGGCGTTTCTACCGTGAGTATACAACCGTCTTCGCAAAAACGAGATGCGGACTAAGTGCAGGAGGCCGTGGAGAAAAAAAAGTTGCTTGATTACAGGATTTTTTACAAAAATAAACTCAAAATTCATGGTGCGCTGCAGTATTATTCATTTTTGCACACATCACTTAGTTCATTTTTACTGTACTTATACATCATTATACATCACTTATACAATGTATAGAAAATTTAAAAAAGTACCAAAATTTGAAAATCACTTCTTAGTCACTATTTGGTCACTATTTTTATTATTTTAGTCACTAAAGTCACTATTATTTATCCTACATCCGCTACCAGCCCTGCTTATACTTAAACGTACACTTTTGGTTCTGTTTTACCGATGTAAAGGGAAATTTAATGTTTTTGACCCTTTTCAAATGTTAGTCTAGATGATTATTATTGTTTACCAAATGTTCGATACATTTAATTCATTATGACTGCTAAATTTTATTGGGTTCTATATGGGTGTTGAATAATAACTAGACGAGTTCGCGTGATACACGGTGGAAATGGGACATGAAAAATATGTGGTGAGAAAGACCTTTTTTCCTAGGGGGTGCCTGTCTTGCAGTGTGTGGTGGGCTTTTGGACGGTTGTGTTTCCTTTATTAAGAAGGAAGATCGTTCAATTCTGGGATAGCTATATTTTGCAAATTGGCTTTAAATTATAAAATACATTTGTTTTGGTGTGTGGGTGTCGGTTTTGGAATTTTTACTATTTTTTTTCATAAAAACTAAGACAGTTTTCTGGGAGTCATTCATACATCATTTTCTTGTAAGTCTTGTTCCTTTTTGAGTTATGTTAACATGAAAAATTTGTTGGTAGAAAAACTTTTTTTCCTTAAAAGTGCCCATCTTGTAGTGTGTGGCGAGCTTTTGGACAATCGTATTGCCTTTATTTAGAGAGGAAACTTGTCCAGTTCTAGGATAGCCATTTTTTGCAAATTGACTTTAATTTTTTTTTTTTTTTTGGCGTGTAAGAATTGAAAGTCACCCATACACCCATACATACTTTTTTGTGGGTCTGTTCCTTGTTGAGTTGTGTTGATTGGGGAAGGATTGACCAAGGGGCTTGGGCCCTTTTCAGGTGGTAGATAAGTTTTGTTGCTTGAGGGGATGTAGTCTGCACACCCACAAAGTTTCGTTGGCATCTGAGAGGGTGCTGCCAACCACTGCACAGTGGGCCAGGAGACGAAATTAGCAAGACAAAACCTCTAGCGCTTTGAGCATGCATTTTATCAAGATGATTGCCGAAGACATCAAAGTTCTATGTCTACAAATAACAAAGTTACGATTAGTTTTGTAAAATTTAACTGAAATTTACGTTTTTTCTACTAATTTTTATATTTTCGTCAAATATGTTATTTTTGATACCATTTATGTGTTGAACCTTATAATTGGCGTATGTTTTGGAAATGTTCGCATAGTTTTGGGACATAACAAGCGAAATATTAGCCAAAACTTTGAAAAATATCATGAATTTCAAAATTAATTTTCTCAAAAAATTGCAAGTTGTTGCAAAAAATTACTCATGTTTCAGAAAGTACCATATGTGACCTTTCAATTCTGAAATTATGCCCGATACATATTTTGATATATTTGAGATATCGTATTTTAAACTTTTGATGATTTTAGCCCGAACTCAATGCTATAATTGATTGCTTTTTGCGTATACATACATATGCATTCCATTGTACAAAATCTGATATGTTTTCATGTCAACCTGTCAAATGGAATTGTTTTTTCACCTCGAATATCATTATCTTTAATCTGTAAAAGATAGTGTGCTATAAAAGTCAATTGAAAATAAGTATTCCTGTGCACTTGTATTCGTGTGTCGACGAATACGATTGATCGCTGACACACATACTTGTTTACTTCACTGTCAAAACCAAGGGGTCATCATCGAAGCCTGTGCACGCTGCCATAATTCTATTGCCTTTTTGATATTACTGTTAGCCGTGTTTTGGTGTTGCCTCACTCATTTCCACGAGAATATTGAAAACGTGCCTCACAGTAATTTTTTCTATGCCCAGAGTGCACGGATGTTGATGAAATATCAAAGCAACCACGACTTTCCACATTACATTTAAATACGCCTCAAAACTTCAAATCTCAAACGTCAAATGTTATAATAATTGTGTAGTTATCAACCGTTTGGAAGCGCTGGTTTACCCTTTTGGTTCTTTCGGCAGATTACTTCTAGTTTGTGGTTGGTGCCTTCTACAGATCACTATGCTCAAGGTAGGTTATTTTAATTAATCCAGTAGGAATTCATTCAAGTAATTTTATTACTAGCGTGCAGTATTTGCGTACGAGAAATAGTAGAATTATTCCTACAGAATCTTCCACTTGGTGATGTGGTATCGTATGTGAAGAAGAAAATAACATGTCCTGATAATAAAATGTTTTCTGATTCCGTTCAAAACTCACTACGTTTGCTACTAACAAATATTGAATCACGATACGCAAAGTGCCACCGCATAAAGAGTTTGTTTTTCCTGAAACATTCAAAATGGCTGGATTCAAACTTTAAAATTTTGAATAATATTCCGAAGAAAAATGTGGTTGGAAGGAAGAAAATATCTTTTGGTGCAGAAACCCCTAGGACCAGGCTCCGTAAAACCAAAGATTTGCGAGAAAAACACACCACAGCAGAATTGGTTTCAGCCACGGTAACGGCATTAAGGACTGGTGGATATCGTTCCGTTGATTGGGTTGTCGAGCACCTATTTGCATTTCCTGAGAAAGCTTCCCGTTTCAAAAAACTTGCTCTATCTGTTGAACCAGAAATGAAACGTTTTACAGTCGACGATGCATTGAGGTTTTTATGTGAAAACGACCTAACAAAACAACAGTACCAAAACATAAGGAACATGACGCTAAAAAAAGGATATGACATTTATCCAGCATACAATGACATCCGCGATAATAAAAGTACTTGTTATCCACGTGGTAAGGACAAATTCATTTAATTATGTTCTTGTCTAAACAGCTTCCAATAGATCGATAATTCTTTCAAGTTTTGGATTTTGTGGTGGTTTCGAGTCGCTTTTTTAATAATTCTAAATTATTTCAAAATTACTTTAACTCTCCAATTGAAAAAAAAAAAATTTCCTCAAAAGTTTCGAAATTATTTTTAATAAAACTAAAAAATTTAAAAATTGGAACAATTCCCAATTGATTGGAAGCTGTTTCATGGCGGAATGTGAGCTGTATCAAAGTTTATTTGCAAACTATATTGGGCACGCAAATGATAATAACCTTTACAATAAATTTTAAAAGTTTGCATGTTTGAACGTATTTCAGATATTTCCATTCGGCCATCATGCGCAGAAGTTCCTCTTCAAAATCTTGTTGACCATACAGTAGAGCGTCTCTTCATGACACTGAATAAATATATTGAACCGTACATTCATGAACAGGGAAATTTATGTGTTATTTTAAAATGGGGATTGGATGGTTCAAGCAACCACTCACGGTATAAAATGACATTTTTTGAAGAAGATGGCGATGATGTTATATCATGTAATGACTCGCATATTTTTTTGATTTGCCTGGTTCCTTTGCGAATATATTTCAACGCAGTCTCCGGCGAACGACAAGAAGTTTGGAGCAACAACAGTCCATCATCTATCAATTTGTGCCGCTTCATCAAAATGGTTTCAGTGTTGTTGAATCATGAGCGTTTTCACGATTTGCAGCCGAGAGTTCTCTGCTCGCGAGAGGAGAGAACACAAATAATGCTGCTGTTCATCATCCCCCTATCGTTTCCGCAGGAGAGTGAATGTGTGTATTTTTGCCATTGCGCTTTCATCTCTTCATGCTATGAAACGAACTATTATTGAGTGGCGAGGAACCAACTCGCATGGTGAGTGAGTACCGCATGAGCAGCTGACGGGTTTGCTCATTGAGTTAACGATGCTGGTTGAACAAGATGTTACGGATAATTCGCTTGCGTCTAGTAGGTGGGATATCTGCGGCGTGCCACCAATAGAGGGTTTGGGATTTGTTTTATCACCTCCTATTTGCTTCCTGCTTAATTACTAAAGCTTGTTGGTGGGATAGTGATACTGGGTTTGCATTATTTATATCTTGGCGTTAGCTTGTGTCACTTTTATGAAGCATCTCTGGTGTAATTTTTAAAGACTTTAGAAAGAATTTATAAAATTAGTGTGCATCCGGCTATCGAGGTTTGCGAGAAGGTTTAATTTTCGTACTGGCTGATAAAGCACGTGCGTGGACAAGACATTTGTGTGCATCTGGCATCGAATACATATTTAAATGTCAGCAAACAGAGCGCAGTGTAAGCCAATATATGAATCACATCTCAGCATTGTTATAAAAAATATGCAGTTCCTTAACTATCGATATCCATTAGTTCAAGATGTGCTGTGTTTTCTAGTGAGTTTTGGGCTGTACATTTAGTGACTTTTTTAAACATGTCAAAATTGTAAAAGATAATCTGTCTCTACTTCTATTTCACCTACATTTGACTTATCTTTTGCATCATATTCAAGAAGCGAAGTAGACGATAAGGAGATGCTAGACCACCTTCCGTACAAAGTATATTCGATCGAAACGTCATTTTTTTTTTTAATTCTATTGAACATATTGTTTAGGTGTGATTCGTGGCTTTCAGATTTGAAAGTGCATATTAGACAGTCACTACGAGAGAGCTAACGGTTTTTTTTGACGTAGACTTACGGCAAGGTTAGGGTGTCATTTGAAAATCCTAAAATAACGTCCGATAGGAAATACAAATTAAACGCTTATAACTTAATTATTCTTCGATAGATTTTCAATATGTTTAAATCAATCGGCTGCAAAATTCCCCGCGTATTGAGTCAACTATAAAAAAATATCTTTCTACAATTGTAAACTATTGAAAGTAACGCAAATAAAAGGTGATGTTTTAAAATATAGTTTTGAAAGCTAAATTTACTACATGCATAGTATTTCAGTGATTTCCATTTCAATGTTGCAATGAAGATTTCAATGTAGCAATAAACTATGTTGCAGTGAACGATAAAAAACTAAATCATTCGTTCGGTATTATTCAAGCTGTGCGGAGTGGCGGGGATCAAATATTGGATTGACAGCTTGCGGTGGCTAATACCCTGGAGGGTTCACTGGCGTGCAACCATTGATCAGGTAGCTGATAACTGTATTTTTCTAGGCAACCGTTGCTAGGCAGCCATTAGTTTTGTGATGAGCAATCGGTTGACCAAATTTGTGACCATGAAGAGCAAAATAAGGTGCTTGTGTTGATCCTGATCTTAGCCAATTTGTTCGGTTCCGAACGTTTGATTTATGTTTTCCGTTTTTTGACCATTATGCCATTTTTGCCCCTAATCCCCTTTTCGCCTTATACGCACCGTTTGCCTCTTATCCCCCCTGTACCCCTTCCGCCTGTTTGTCTTTTTTCTAATTCAGCCATCCCAGCAAATTTCTCCCCGCCCCTTTATCATGTTTTGTTCGTGTTGCACATTTTCGTAGCAGTGGGTTGAATATGTGTTATAGGAAGCTACTGCTATAAAAGAAAACCGTTTTGCGCACTGCGCATCAGTTTGTTTGTAAACGCGTAGAAGTTAAGTTGAAAGAGAAGAATAAACGTTGAAAAGAACAAGCATCCGAATTTCATTTATTCCACCAAGGAGCATCCGATCCGTTTTTCACTACCGAGCTGGGGCACCCGATTGCTGCTGTTGCTGAACCTGCTACCGAGCAGTCCACCCATCCGTTGCGAGGCGATAGACGTTGGTCCCATCGTTCCGATCCACAATTAGACCCCTCCCGTGGTAATCTACTGTGGACACCGGTTCGACTGCACACAGACAACCTATCGCAGTTTCCCGTCGAAGTTGATTGATGCCCAAGCGGATTCCCGTTCCGTTCCGTGAGTTTTACGTTGTGCACCGCACATTGTTTGGTCCTTCGAGCCGGATAGCAGCATCGGTGCCTTACAGTTCCAGTTGGTGTTAAGTCGCCCTGGTGGAAAATTGAAATCCTATCCGATCGTGTCCGATCGAAATACTTCGCGTTTCGAAAGTACAGTTCGCGCGAGTGTCGTGAGCGAAAAAGTTGGAACACGTCCGAACAAGTTTCGGAAGAGACAGTAAAGTAGTGTTTGCGAGTGCCCGGTTGGGACGAAGCAAAAACAGCAAATTAGTGTGTGTGAGTGCCCGGTTGGGACGAAGCGAAGACAGTTAAGTAGTGTGTTAAAGTGCCCGGTTGGGACGAAGAAAGGACGAGATAATAAGTGTTATAAGTTTTGGCCTGTTTGGCTGAAACAGTGAATAAGTTCCGTCGATGTCGTTGAAACATACGCCCCAGAAATTTGCAAACGAGAATATGGCTCAACTAAAAACGCTAGTGCACCTTCGTGGCCAAGCGAAGGGTAAAGTTACCAGAATACGGAGAGCAATTGAAGAAGTTTCGGAAGCTGGTGTTGTTCAATTTTCCCTCGCCCAGCTGAAGGTGTATGCAAGGAATCTGGAGGCTCATTTCCAAGAGTACCTCAGTTTCCACCACCAGATCACTGCATTGTTGCCACCGGAAAAGCTTGATGACAATGATGCCACGTACCTTCAGTTTGAAACGCATCACACCGAAACTGCAACGTTAGTCGAAGACCTAATCCAGTCCGCAACTCCGCCACCCGCATTGATGCCCACGCCAGTAACTGCATTCCAACATCCGCAAATTGTTGTACAACAGCAACCACTGCCGGTTCCTGTTCCTTCGTTTGATGGCAAGCCGGAGAACTGGTCGAGATTCAGGCAAGTTTTTTCGGACATAATGGCAAGATCCAGAGATTCCGATGCAGTCAAGTTACACCACCTTGAGAGGGCATTAGCGAGTGGATCCGCCGCCAAGATAATCGACCCGAGAACGCTCAGTGAAGGAAATTTCGCCCACGCTTGGGAGCTGCTGCTTGACGTTTACGAAGTCGAACGGAAGGCAGTAGACTCTCATATCCATGGCCTGCTGAGCTTGAAGCACATGAACAAGGACTACTCCAAGCAAATGAGAGAGCTTTTAAACGAGGTGACCCGCCACGTTGAAGGACTGAAGCTGCTGAACCAGAATTTGGAAGGCGTATCCGAAAGATTTGTCGTCGTAGTCCTCTCCGATGCTTTCGACCCCGAGACACGGAAACAGTGGGAGGCTACTATTCCTCACAAGCAGATCCCGAATTATGAAAACACTATCAAGTTCTTGAAAGAGCGATGTTCGCTATTAGAGCGCTGTGAAGCTAGTCATCCCAAGTTGTCGTCATCTAAGGATTCCAGCCAGAAGTCCACCTCAAAGCCCCCACCGGTGAAGTCGTTCGCTATGACTACACCCGTAGCAAATAGTGATGCGACGTGTGAGATCTGCAGTGCGAGCCATCCCAACTTTAAGTGCGATAAGTTTCTATCGCTGACGGTACCCCAACGTCGAGTCAAGGTAAGAGAGCTTAATCTTTGTTTCAATTGCTTGAGGAAGGGCCACCTTGCCACAAAATGCCCTTCAAATAAGTCCTGCCAGGAGTGTCAATGCAGACACAATACATTGCTCCATGATCAAAAATTTCCAAAGTTTGATTCAAAGCCCGTTGTTGAAATTTCAAGTTCTAAACCAGAATCTACTCAAGTCCAAGTACCCAAACCAAATTCGACCCAAGCTAGTATCCAAGTTCCTTCCCCTATTGAAAGTGTTTCGTCTTTGTCCAATCCAGTCCATAAGGTTCCTCGGTCAGATTGCACACTTTTGCTTACGGCCATGGTTGATGTCCTTGACAGCCATGGTATTTCCCATCCTTGCCGTGCATTCCTCGATTGTGGTTCCCAACCACATTTGGTTTCCCGTTCATTTGTAGAATGTTTGGGAATCGACCAGGTACCTACCCATGTTGAAGTATTCGGAGCAGCCGGTAAAAGATCGGTGCTGGACAAGAAGACGACACTTACGCTCCGTTCTCGTTGCACGGAATTCCAAGCTCAAATAGAATGTTTGGTCACTGAGGTGGTGACTGGTCCTCAGCCTGGTCGTAAGTTGGATCCTCGATCTTGGAAAATTCCATCTGGTTTGTCGCTTGCCGATCCTACCTTCCATACCCCAGGGGAAGTCAATTTGCTTATTGGAGTTAAATTGTTTTTCCACTTGATGCTACCCGGACAGCTGATGCTAGGAAAGCAGTTACCGATCCTGAAGGAAACCCGTTTGGGTTGGGTTGTTGCTGGTGGTGCTGAGGATGTAGATGAGAATCAGCATTGCTACACAGCCAGCCTGCAGCCACTCACAGAATGTATGGAAAAGTTTTGGTCTGTTGAGTCAATTGAACCAAGTGATGCCGTATCCAAGGAGGAGCAAGATTGCGAACAGTTTTTCAGTTCTACAACCGTTCGAAATCCAGATGGCACCTACATTGTCCACTTACCGTTGAAGGAATCTGTAAACGAGTTAGGAAATAACCGATCGTTGGCACTAAAACGTTTTCACATTTTAGAGCATCGATTCTCGAAGAATGCCGATTTGAAAAATGCTTACGTAGATTTCATCAACGAGTACAAATCGTTGTCTCATTGTAGGCAAATTTCCGAGTCTGATGATGTGCCTGGGAAGTTGGTTCACTATTTGCCCCACCATGCGGTGTTAAAACCAAGTAGCTCCACCACCCGTTTAAGAGTTGTCTTTGATGCCTCAGCTAGAACGACTGGTCCATCGCTTAACGATGTCTTAATGATTGGTCCCACTGTCCAAGATGATATTTTTTCGATAATCCTTCGATTCCGTAAACATCGTTTTGCGATAACGCCTGACGCTTCCAAAATGTACAGAAGAGTCCATGTTGATGGAAGGCACTCCAGTCTGCAACGAATATTTTGGAGAGAGAATCCCGATGATCCACTACAGATTCTTGAGTTAACCACCGTTACCTACGGGACGGCCAGTGCCCCATTTTTGGCCACTCGAACACTGTTACAGCTTGCCCGTGATGAGTCACAGCGTTTTCCAAGAGCGTCCAAGGTCTTGGAAGAAGATGTTTATGTAGATGATGTGGTATCAGGCTGTACAACTTCGTTCTGATTTGACACAGTTGTTGCAGTCTGGAGGTTTCCCTCAACATAAATGGTGTGCAAGCGATGCAACCATTCTTGACGCCGTCCCTGAAGAAGATCGCGAAACGTATTTAGAGTTTGAGGGTTCTGATGTGAATAAGGTCATCAAAACCTTAGGCCTACTATGGGATCCAAACGAGGATGTCTTAAGATTCCATTGTGGTTTGCAATTCCAACCGTCGTCGTCTATGCCAACCAAACGTATTGTTCTCTCCGAAATTGCGCGATTGTTTGACCCCTTAGGCCTTGTTGCTCCGGTGATAGTTCTGGCAAAGGAGATCATGCAACGTTTGTGGAAGGATGGATTATGATGGGATGATCCTTTGGAAGGTGATATTCTGCAGTCTTGGCTTACGTTCAGAGATTCTTTGAAATATATTAACTTTTAAGATCCCACGCTTCGTTGGATTGGAAAGCGCCATGCATGTCGAGGTTCATGGTTTCGCAGACGCCTCCAATCGTGCTTATGGAGCAGCCGTTTATTTGAGAATTGTTTCTGCCGTTGATGTCAAGGTTTCACTGCTCTGTAGTAAATCAAGAATTGCTCCACTGAAATCTTTGACCATTCCTAAAATGGAATTATGTGCCGCCCTTTTGTTGTCCAGATTGATTCCCAAATGCGTCTTATCTTTAAAGATGGATATTCAGCGTCTCTGCATGTGGTCCGACAGTAGCATTGTACTCGCTTGGTTGAAAAAGTCTCCCAGTCAGCTCGAAGTTTTTGTCCGCAACCGTGTGACGGAGATCAATGCCAACATCGATTGTTACTGGTCTCACATCCGTTCTGTAGATAACCCAGCCGACGTTGTATCTAGGGGACAGCTACCACAGAGTCTAATGAATAATAGTCTGTGGTGGACCGGTCCGTCGTTTTTGAAATTACGCCAATATGAAGTCGTCGTTCCTAACATGTTGTCGGAATCCGAATTGCCCAATATAATTCCGGTTAGTTCAGAAGTCTCTGTTCCTATAGTTCTCCAAGACGTTCCCTTCCTTGAGTCCTTCAGCTCATTCCGAAAACTGCAGAGGGTTGTTGGATATGTCTTGCGTTTTGTGAACAATTGCAGATCCACCCGTGCGAACCGCGTGTCGAACAAATTTTTGACCGTACCCGAATTGCGTAAATCGATGACGGTTATTATTTCATTGATTCAACAACTTGAGCTTTCGAATGAGATTAGCCTGATTTCTTCTGGAAAACCTAGTCGTCAGTTGTCAACTCTGGATCCTGTATTGGTGGACGGTTTGTTGAGAGTTGGTGGCAGATTAGAAAACTCTCACCTGCCTTATGATGCTCGTCACCAAATTTTGCTTCCGAATAAGAGTCCTGTTAGTGAACTGCTCATTCGCGATATGCATTTGGAAAATCTTCATCTTGGACCGTCCGGATTGATGTCACTTCTGCGTCAGAGGTTTTGGTTGATTAATGCTAAATCAACTATCCGTAAGGTGTTGAGAAAATGCGTAACTTGTTTCCGATCCCGCCCTCGTTGCTTACAGCCCATGATGGGTCGCTTGCCCGAAGTCCGTGTCGTTCCTTCCGCCCCATTTTCACGATCAGGCGTAGATTTTGCCGGACCAGTATTCATAAAGGTTGGTCTTCGGAAGTCCGTTCGTATGAAGGCCTACATTTGTATTTTTGTATGTCTTGCTACAAAAGCAATTCATTTAGAATTAGTTTCTGACCTGACATCCGCGTCCTTTGTAGCAGCTCTCCATCGATTCGTCAGTCGCCGTGGTCTAGTAGAAGAAATTCATTCCGATAATGGCACAAACTTTGCTGGAGCAAAGCCGAGACGATCAGGCAAGGGAAAGGATTGATGATTTTTGTTGTGCAAAGGAAATCGTTTGGAAATTCATTCCACCTCGATCTCCGAATTTTGGTGGATTGTGGGAGGCTGGAGTGAAGAGTACAAAAACACATTTACGTAAGGTTTTGTCCAATGCCTGTCTCAATTTTGAAGAATTCTACACTGTTCTTACGCAAATTGAGGCAGTGCTCAATTCGCGTCCTCTTTTCGCCAATTCGTTGGATACCCACGAGCCATCTGCCTTAACGCCTGGTCATTTTTTAATTGGCAGAGAGTTAGTCGCTATTCCCGAACCCACACTTGTAGAAACCCCCGTGAACCGTTTGACCCGTTGGCAGTATTTGCAAGCTCTTAGAGAGCATTTTTGGAAACGTTGGTCAAATGAATATCTGAACAACTTGCAAGCTCGTTCAAAATGGGTTAAGGGATCTCCAAACGTAGTTCCCGGACTGATAGTTCTGATTAAGGAAGATAATCTTCCTCCACAGAGTTGGAAATTGGGCAAGATTTTAAAAATTTATCCTGGCAGTGACTCAGTAGTTAGGGTGGTAGATGTCAAAACATCTACTGGAATATACCGTCGCTCAGTATCAAAACTCGCACCTCTCCCAATTGACGATAATGAATGTTCGGTTCCGAACGTTTGATTTATGTTTTCCGTTTTTTGACCATTATGCCATTTTTGCCCCTAATCCCCTTTTCGCCTTATACGCACCGTTTGCCTCTTATCCCCCCTGTACCCCTTCCGCCTGTTTGTCTTTTTTCTAATTCAGCCATCCCAGCAAATTTCTCCCCGCCCCTTTATCATGTTTTGTTCGTGTTGCACATTTTCATAGCAGTGGGTTGAATATGTGTTATAGGAAGCTACTGCTATAAAAGAAAACCGTTTTGCGCACTGCGCATCAGTTTGTTTGTAAACGCGTAGAAGTTAAGTTGAAAGAGAAGAATAAACGTTGAAAAGAACAAGCATCCGAATTTCATTTATTCCACCAAGGAGCATCCGATCCGTTTTTTCAATACCGAGCTGGGGCACCCGATTGCTGCTGTTGCTGAACCTGCTACCGAGCAGTCCACCCATCCGTTGCGAGGCGATAGACGTTGGTCCCATCGTTCCGATCCACAATTAGACCCCTCCCGTGGTAATCTACTGTGGACACCGGTTCGACTGCACACGGACAACCTATCGCAGTTTCCCGTCGAAGTTGATTGATGGCCAAGCGGATTCCCGTTCCGTTCCGTGAGTTTTACGTTGTGCACCGCACACAATTTTTGATACGATGCAACGGATGCAATAATTTGCTTCTGCAAAAGACCAAGAAGGTTTAAATTCAAATGTGCACCATATAAAATCCGCACTTTTCAGGACGGCCTAACAATTCGAGTAGGAAAGAGTTTATCATCCAAGGAATTCCCAAGTATTGTAAAATAATTTTAAATATTTTTTTTCGTAGTTATTATGCATTGTCATAGGTTCGTAGTGGATGTGCGAGTCTGTCTACAATTGCAGCAGGACTACAATCTGTAGACAAGTAAATACAATTAAAATTGTTATTAACATTTTATATTTTAACATCCCTCCACTATCTTTTCTATGCTATTTTACAGGTCAGTTTCAGCTTCACATATATCCTTCCATGTCAATTATAGTCTACCTAACTTTAAATATGTATTCGAAAAGAAAGGAAGGTTTTTAACGTTTTTTTTAGGAAGGATCATATGCGACAAATTCAACTGAACAAAGCTGTTCCCAAAATTACCAACAAAGGATAATTTATAATAGTTCATTTCATATTTTACAGATAAAGAATCATTTCCAGATTCTTCAAGAGTTATTGTAAAATTAATTATTATTTTCTGTAGTTTCATTACGTTTCCGTTTTTGGCGTAATTCACACTCATATAAAATTAATTTAGCCTCACTGTTAGTTGTTTTCATTTTTTTCTAGACTTTTAGGATTTTAATACATGTCTAATTTTCAATTTCAGTAACAAAGCAGTGGATGTATATATACATTGTACCTACGCTTATTATGTTACTTGTCTATAAACGGGAATCTTTCAATGGGTGGATGACCAGCTATGTTACGGATATATATTAGGCCATCCCTTATTTTGAAAAATATTGGCAAGTCAAGAATTCCACCTCTTGAAATGTTCGTCTTCACTAGAAAACAAACATACCTAAATTTGAAGACCGTACCTTGACGTTAAGTGCTCCCCCAACGGATCTGAAGAAATGGTAGTACGGGTGACTACCCACGTGATGGCAAGCACGCCACTGTAGAGTACGGTCTAGCAGGTCGACCAAGAGCAGTGTCGTCAGGTAGATATAACATTTTATGTTTGTTATTTTTTATTGTCAATGTTGTTTGGGACACTATATCATCAGTACACCAGTTCTTAGGTACATCACATCAACGTCATCATATGTTTTTTTTATTTCCGTGGGCCTATATTTCCTCACATGGTGACAATCACCGAGGCCAGGGAGACGACGACTCCACCACCAGGACCCTCCTAACGACTCATGACTATGAGCCGGGACCAACGGCTTTACTTCCCTTCCGAAGGAAGACGTGACCAGATTATTTCGCCTCAGAAAAACCACCGACGTCAACTGGGATTGAACCCGGCGAAATAATCTGGTCACGTCTTCCTTCGGAAGGGAAGTAAAGCCGTTGGTCCCGGCTCATAGTCATGAGTCGTTAGGTAGGGTCCTGGTGGTGGAGTCGTCGTCTCCCTGGCGTCGGTGATTGTCACCATGTAAGGAAATAGGCCGACGGAAATAAAAAAACAAACATATGATGACGTTGTTGTGTTTGTACCTAAGAGCTGGTGTACTGATGATATAGTGTCCCAAACAACATTGACAATAAAAAATAACAAACATAAAATGTTATCTACCTGACGACACTGCTCTTGGTCGACCTGCTAGACCGTACTCTACAGTGGCGTGCTTGCCATCACGTGGGTAGTCACCCGTACTACCATTTCTTCAGATCCGTTGGGGGAGCACTTAACGTCAACGTACGGTCTTCAAATTTAGGTATGTTTGTTTTCTAGTGAAGACGAACATTTCAAGAGGTGGAATTCTTGACTTGCCAATATTTTTCAAAATAAGGGATGGCCTAATATATATAAATACAGCGATTCCACGGGAAAAGAATCGAGTTGAAAAAAAAATTGTCCGATTTTGCTCAAAATCGCTTGGTATGTTCTTCATCGAAAATAATAAGACCCGTATTTTTTTATTTTTCTATTTGGGTCGATATAGGGTTACCAGAAAAATCGACATTTTTCGAAATTTTTTATTTTTGAAAAATCATAACTTCTGAACCACTGGATCGATTTTAAACATTTTTTTATTAATAGAAAGATTATTACTTCTTGTTTTTATGAAAAATATTTGTTAAAATAATTAATGTACTCAAATTTGCTAAAATGGTCAATATATTGGTTTTTTATGATTTTCAAAATGTTGGACCACAACGACTATTTATTTTTATATTTTTTAATTAAAATTCAAACATTTTTACATAACATATCAAAAAATCTCAAATGTTCATCGAGCCGTTTTTGAGTTAAATTTTTTGAAAATTTCAAGGTTTTTGCCTATACACACATGGAATGAGCATCATTTTCCATCACTTCCACAATGGTCCGTTAGCGTCCAAATTCAGCATGAGTGCTCATAAGGATTGCAGGGGCACTCATGCCGAATTTGAGTTGTAGCGTAAACCACGACTGAGTAAAGTTAACTCATATTTTGAATTAATCCACATTGAGTGAACCGAACTGAAACCTTACTAAGGAAACGTTTAATACAATGAAGCACGACTGCTAAAATTTCCATGTTTAGATTAATAGTTACAGGAAACCTACTCCTAAACTATATGGTTATGCAGTGGAAAGGAGAACAAAGTTGGATAAAAGCTATTCCTACTTTTGTAATACCTGCTATTGTAGACTTTATCGCTTTATCAAGAAAGAAAACGAGCCAGCAACTCCAAGTGCAGTTAATCTAGAATGTAAAACTCAAGAACTCACCGTTTCCGAACGTGTTTAATATTCAAGGAGCAATGTCCTACTTTTTAAATTGGATTTTCAATGTTTTCCAGTAGCCGCGTGTATTCTGGCTGGTTCAAATGTACTGCATACTGTCTGCGTATGCATTTATCATCAGAATGTTAAATTAATGTTTAAAACCCTTAAGGTTAAGAAACTTATTCCTAACCATTTTAAAACGTATCATGAAATCCTACAGAGAAATGTTGGTTGAAAACCTGTGATCATTGCCCGGGTACGCAGACACTGGAGAATGACCTGATGAACTTTCTTGAAAACATCGATTCCTTAGAATTTAAACAATAGAAGCAAACAGATCGTTGTCATCTAAATTCAATGCGAATGGATGCAGCAGAGTTTGTGGAAACATTTCTTGAAAAATTAAGTGAATTATCTCCGCATAATTTTATTGCAGAGCAACAAGGTAACTACTTGAAACAACTTAAAATTAATTTGGAAGCAACTGACTACATTGTAATTGCTAACGTCTCTGAAAATTACTCTTTTGTTATTCAGGACGCTATACAAGGTTTTCATTGGACAAACGCTCAATGCACAATCCATCCTTTTGCCATATATTATAAAGATGAAGCACAAAATTTAAAGTTTACAAGCTTCATAGCAATCGCAGAATTTACTAACCATGTTGCCGTTCGGCTGTTTGTAACAAATTGTGTGAATTTCATTAAAAAAAAGCTACCTCACCTGAAAAATATCCATTTTATTTCTAATGAAGGCAGTCAATAAAGAAATAAGATGACTGCTTTCAATTTGTGCCACATGTATAAGGACTTCGGTCTTAATGCAGAGTGGAACTTTTTTGCCGCTTGCCATGGAAAAGGGCCTTGTGACGCTTTAAGAGGCGTTCTAAAGCGAAACGCTTCAAAAGCAAGTTTACAAGGCCATCATATTACAACTGCATACGCACTTTACTCTTGGGCTGTTTTAAAGTAGATTCCAAAATATATTACTTGTTTTTCTCGGAAAAAGATTACAATGCAATGAAAAAGAAAATAAAGAACCGTTGTACTTCTATAAAACAAATCTCTGGGAAACAATCGTTTCATTACTTTAAGCCACAAAATGAAAATTATATTATCGTGAAACGGTTTTCGTTTTCAGATGAAGAAAAGAGCGTTAAATTGTTAGAATTTTGCTTTGTAATTTTTTTTTGATGAATTATGAAAAATAAAAATAATTAAATAATCAAATTAAATGCTGAGTTTTAATTGAAGGTAATCTGAGAAAACCCTTGCTTATAGTCTAAAGCTTTGAGATTTGAGCTCCACTTCCTCAATATAGCGGAGCCTGGTCCAATCCTGACCCTGTGGCCAATTCCGACCTCCCAAGATTCTCTGAGACAGCGCTGGTAGCCAAATTTTTAATAATACCAATGGAAAGCTTTCATTACACAAAGAATTTCAACGTAGAATGCATTGGTCGGAGAAATTGTGTTTTTTGGACTTCAAAATTGACTAAATTTGAGATTGTGGCTCCAGTTATAGCGTAAACCATGGCTGAGTAAACCCTAGCAATGTTGGTCTCTGCTTTTTAACAATTTGAGGCTGATTTATAGTTCTTACATTAATGGGGTCAGAATTGGACCAGCCTCCCCTACTTTTGATGGGTACAATACTTCACAAATGAAACTAGATTTGTAAACATGGTTATCATGAATTTATTAGGAATGAGTTTGATAACTTCAATGAAATGATTCCCGCAGTTATTTTGAAGTGATGGAAAATGATGCTCATTCCATGTGTGTATAGGCAAAAAAATTGAAATTTTCAAAAAATTTAACTCAAAAACGGCTCGATGAACATTTGAGATTTTTTGATATGTTATGTAAAAATGTTTGAATTTTAATTAAAAAATATAAAAATAAATAGTCGTTGTGGTCCAACATTTCGAAAATCATAAAAAACAAATATATTGACCATTTTAACAAATTGAGGTACATTAATTATTTTGACAAATATTTTTAATAAAAACAAAAAGTAATAATCTTTCTATTAATAAACAAATATTTAAAATCGTTTCAGCGGTTCAGAAGTTATGATTTTTCAGAAATAAAAAATTTCGAAAAATGTCGATTTTTCTGGTAACCCTATATCGAACATGGTCACCCAAATAAAAAAAAAAAAAATACGGGTCTTATTATTTTCGATGAAGAACATACCAAGCGATTTTGAGCAAAATCGGACAACTTTTTTTTTCAACTCTATTCTTTTCCCGTGGAATCGCTGTATATATATATATATATATATATATATATATATATATATATATATATATATATATATATATATATATATATATATATATATATATATATATTCTACTGTAGTTTACTGGCTTGTTAGTATTACTATTTAACATTATAACGTCAGTTTATTATTTTATTTTATGATATTAAATTTATGCAATACACAAACTCACATAATTAAAATCACTATAGTACCCTCTACAAAAAGTTATTGTGAAAAAAGGAAAAGGAGGAGCACTTAGAAATTTTAGGTTTACTATTCTTTATATGCTCTATAATCTCAGATCATCCATGAACATCCCAAGTTTTGAAAAATAATTTTAAACCATATTTTTTACTCGTTTTTACATTGTCTAAACTTTCAGGTTCACAAATGGAATTGTTATTATTATTCTTATATTCTCTCACTATATTATTCATCATTCTAATATTCATTCACTTCATTTAATAAATTACTATATGACAATGACTATATATTGGGAAAGGAGGAAGCATCAGGGATCACTAAATCTGGAATTGAACAATGGAGTGGTATGACAACCGGCGTCTAGGAGGGTACAAACACTACCTTTATTCTTATCCTATCGATTCGATTGTGATGCTGTGAATTCTACTCCAACAGTTTCAGCGAGAGTGACGTGCCCTTCTTAAAAAGCCATCCCGTAAAAAGTTTGATAAGAATTGCGAATTGGGTTATTCAATTTGTTGGATCGTATAGTTTGAATGAGAATCTTAATTTTTCACGGGTTTCGCGTAAGCGTCTCTGCTTGCGAGTCCGCCCCACCGTTTTTGGCCCTACATACAGTGTTGCTGGGAATACAAACCGTTAACTCAATTTGGTGACTACCTTACATACATACATACATACAATTCGCGATGGAAAGAGTTTTATTTCTAGGAAATAAGTTTTGAGATACGATGGGAAAGTTTTTTTTATGTTGAAGGAGATGTTCGCTCATCACCATGAGGCACCAAGAGTGAACAACAATGTTTTTGGCTAGAATTGAAAGATATGAAGAGAAAGTTTTTGATAGTTCCGCTAGTGTGCGGCAGGCTTGGAAACATAGCAGATGTTTTTTAGGAAAATTGAGCGAAAAGGGCATGTGTACAGTGGTACTCGAACCAACGACATTTTTGCCTAACATCCCACTGCGGGGTAGGTTAAAGCACGGACTAAGTCCGCCACTTCAACAGGCCCTTTTCGCTCAATTTTCCTAAAAAACATCTGCTATGTTTCCAAGCCTGCCGCACACTAGCGGAACTATCAAAAACTTTCTCTTCATATCTTTCAATTCTAGCCAAAAACATTGTTGTTCACTCATGGTGCCTCATGGTGATGAGCGAACATCTCCTTCAACATCATAATCGTTACTCCTCGCACGGAGAATATATAAAATAACAATTAATGTAAGTTTTTTTTAATTATTACCAAATTGTACACGATTTTCATTGCTGCATAAATAATTTATAAAACCATTGATTGAAAAAAAATCCAAAAAATAAGAAATTTCAACTTGATTACAAGTTCGGAAAACGTAGAGAAGAGCAAAACTTCAGGATAGGAAATCATTTCCGGCACATCGATAGAAAACATGAAATTTATTGCCGTGGGGACGACCCCGGCGTAGTGGTTAGCATCCATACTTCTCACGCCAAAGTCACGAGTTCAAATCTCACCCCCGGACTAGTCACGAAAATACCCAAACGGTATTTGAGTGACTACGACGGGAGATGAACCAGCCCAGAGCTGAAAATCTCGATAATAAAGGAAAAAAAAAGAAATTTATCAATGTTTATATATGAAATATCATCACCCCACTTCGTTCAGCGAAAGAAGAACGTTCGTTCGATCCAGCGCTCCGTTATTTTGGAAGATTTATTCGAGTGCATTCGTTGGAAAAAACTAGTTTTTCTTCTTAAAATATACTCACTTCAGTGAGTAAAGTAAAAGTGAGCTTTTTTTCTAAGAAGGCAGTGTGGTTTTTCAGTGAAATAGAAAAATCAAACAGTGCTAGCTGGCGAATTATCTTCCCGCTTATTTTCGATTCACCTCTGCGTGGTGACGCTAACCAGCGATACACCACTACATCGCCAACGGTCAACCGACAGCGTTGAGCGAGTGCACCCGAAGGCGATCGCATCAGCGCACCGCTCCCCGCTCCCCGCATAGAAGTGCGACGTTCACGCATACGGTGCGTCAGCAGCAGCAGCAGCAGCAACAGAACAGTAATTTAGTTAAGTTTTGTTTTTCCTGTCCCTCATCCCACTAGAGTTTAATTTGTGTGTTCTTTGTTTGTGTGTGTGTGTGTGTGATTTAAATTATCGGCAAATCGTGCATGTTGAAGAGGTTTCTTCGACATGGACGGTTTGACTGAAAAAGTGCCACCCGATGATGGGGAGGCACAAAAAATATTCAGACCGCGATCGTATCCGGTTGACTCGGTCGGTCCATGGGTTGTCTACTTTCAGCCCAAAATGAAACCTTTGAATGTATATCAAATCACTACTGATCTGACGAAGCGATTTTCAGCCGTGACAGAGATCACGAAAGTTAAATTTAATAAACTCCGTGTTGTCGTCTCTAACCTGAAGCAGGCTAATGAGATTGCTGCTTCCCAGCATTTTACACTCGAATATCGAGTTTATATTCCAGCTCGTGATGTGGAGATTGTAGGAGTGGTCACAGAGGCGAGTCTGTGCCCTGAAATTTTGAAGAAGCGAGCGGTTGGCCGATTCAAGAACCCTCTGCTTCCCCAGTTCAGATACTGGAAGTGACAAAATTAGTGGAAAATATCGCACAGCGAGGGTAAGAAAAAGTTACCCCCACAGACTCGTTTCGGGTAACCTTTTCTGGCTCTGCCCTTCCTCAGTTCTTAGAACTGGATAAACTTCGGCTACCTGTGCGGTTGTTTGTACCCCGGGTAATGATTTGCCAAAACTGTCAGCAGATGGGGCATACGGCCTCCCATTGTGGCAATAAGGCACGCTGCTCAACTTGCGGGGAGAAACATGAGGCTGGTCCCTGTGCAGATAATACACTAAAATGCGTTTTCTGCAAGGAAACTCCTCCTCATGCTCTCTCGTCGTGCCCGGCGTATAAACAACGCGGGGAAAAATTGGAACGGTCTCTGAAACAACGTTCAAGGCAATCTTTTGCAGAAATGCTTAAGAAAGCTTCGCCACCCGATACCAATACAAATCCTTTCGCTCCTCTTTCAGATGACGAGTCTGATTCGGATTTGGTTGAGGAGGGGACATCTTTAGTTTTCCGGGAGGTGCTCCACGGAAGCGAAGACGCATTCGAGCTGTGAAAGCAGCTGAACAGAAGCCTCAAATCAACATGCCCAATACAAAGACCAGAGAAAAGAAGGATAATCCGAATCCTCCTGGTTTTCGTAGTGCCAACTACATACAGGATTTCCCATCTCTCCCGGGGACATCTAAATCCCCTGATGCCCCGATTTCAAGAACAGAAGCCCCCCTTCATCTGGGCTGTTCTCGTTCGATGATATTGTGGAAGGTATTTTTAAATACCTCGAAATGTCTGACCCTCTTAAAAGCATTGTTATGGCAATGCTTCCCACTGTGAAAACTTTTTTGAAGAAATTAACATTAAAGTGGCCCATCCTTGCAGCTATCATTTCCTTCGATGGATAATTTGCCAAAAGAGGTCGGGGATTTGATCACTGTTCTGCAGTGGAATTGTCGAAGTCTTATTCCTAAATTGGAATCATTCAAATTTTTAGCTCACAATATCGGTTGTGATGCATTTGCTCTTTGTGAAACATGGCTTTCAGCTGAAATCGATCTTCCGATTAACGATTTCAACATTATTCGGCTTGATCGTGAGGATTCACGTGGAGGAGGAGTACTTTTGGGGATCAAAAAGTGCTACTCCTTCTATAGAGTGAATTTTCCTCCAATTCCAGGTATTGAAGTTGTCGCATGTCAGGCTGTTATTAAAAATAAAAGCCTTTGCATTGCTTCTGTGTACATTCCTCCTAGAGCACCAATTAACCGAAAACAACTTTCAGATATTTGTTCGGTTCTGCCTGCTCCGCGGTTGGTCATGGGAGATTTTAACTCTCACGGTACAGGCTGGGGAGAACTGTACGATGACAACCGGTCTTCTTTGATATATGACCTCTGTGACAACTTTAATATGACAGTTCTCAACAATGGAGAAGTTACACGCTTGGCTGGTCCATCCTCACTTGGTAGTAGGTTAGACCTCACACTTTGCTCGAATTCATTATCGTTGGACTGCACGTGGAATGTAATCCAGGATCCCCACGGTAGTGATCATTTGCCTATAAAAATTTCGGTTGCCACCGGGCTCACTCCACCGGCATCCATTAACGTCACGTATGATCTAACTCGTAATATCGATTGGACAAGGTTCAAGACAGCAGTAGATGAAGCCTTATCAACGGTAGAAGGGCTTCCACCACTGGAGGAATATAACTTCCTCTCCAACCTGATTTTGGAAAGCGCGCTTCAAGCTCAAACTCGACCAGTCCCAGGGACGTCATTTCGCAGGAAACCTCCTTCCCATGGTGGGATCAGCAATGCACCGAGGTTTACCGCAAAAAGTCTGACGCGTTCAAAGTTTTTCGTAGACGTGGAACACCTGAGCACTTTGAAAGGTACACGGCTCTCGAACGAGAATTTAAGAGCCTCATCAAGGCCAAGAAACGCGGTTACTGGCGACAATTCGTGGACGGGTTATCGCGCGAAACGTCGATGAGTACCCTTTGGAATACGGCGCGAAGATTGCGTAACAGAATTACGAACAATGAGAACGAGGAGTACTCGGACCAATGGATCCTCAAGTTCGCGCGAAAAGTTTGTCCAGATTCTGTGCCAGCACAAATGTTTCCTCGCGAAACAACGAATTCGATAGATGAGATTAGCCAACCCTTTTCAATGGTAGAACTCTCTCTCGCACTCCTTTCGTGTGGCAATACGGCTCCAGGAGCTGACAGGATCAAGTTCAACTTGCTCAAGAACCTCCCAGACGTCGCGAAGAGGCGCATGTTGAACTTGTTTAATCAGTGTCTGGAACTCAACATTGTACCGGATGACTGGAGACGGGTGAGAGTTATTGCCATTCAAAAACCTGGTAAGCCCGCGTCCGACCACAACTCCTATCGACCCATCGCGATGTTATCCTGTATTCGAAAGTTGTTGGAGAAAATGATCCTTTTCCGTCTGGACAAATGGGTTGAGACGAACAACCTGCTTTCTGATACTCAATATGGTTTCCGTAGGGGTAAGGGAACGAACGACTGCCTCGCGTTGCTTTCCACAGATATTCAGTTAGCTTTTGCTAAAAAGAGCAAATGGCTTCTGTATTCTTGGATATCAAAGGGGCTTTTGATTCAGTATCTGTTGAAGTTCTCTCAGATAAACTCCATGCTTGTGGTTTTTCACCATTAATGAACAATTTCTTGTACAATTTGCTGTCAGAGAAACATATGAGCTTCTCTCATGGAAACTCTACAGCTTTTCGATTTAGCTACATGGGTCTCCCCAGGGATCATGTTTAAGCCCTCTTTTGTATAATTTTTATGTCAAAGACATTGACGGTTGTCTAGGTGACAACTGTACGTTGAGACAACTTGCAGATGACGGCGTAGTGTCTCGTCACGGGACCCAATGGGGTCGATCTACAAGGACCCTTGCAGGATACCTTAGACAATTTGTCTACTTGGGCTCTAGAGCTAGGTATCGAATTTTCTACGGAGAAAACTGAGTTGGTAGTTTTTTCTAAGAAGCATAACCCTGCACAACCGAAACTTCAAATTTTGGGTACACCAATAACTCATTCCATGTCATTTAAATATCTTGGGGTCTGGTTCGATTCAAAGTGCACCTGGTGATCTCACATTGAGTACCTGAAGCGAAAATGCCAGCAAAGGGTCAATTTTTTCTGCACAATTACCGGGACCTGGTGGGGAGCGCATCCGCAAGATCTTCTAACGTTGTACCGGACAACGATTTTGTCGGTTATGGAATACGGTAGTTTTTGTTTTCAGTCAGCGGCTCGGTCGCACATCATTAAACTGGAACGTATTCAGTATCGGTGTCTTCGTATCGCGTTAGGTTGCATGCACTCGACTCACACCATGAGTCTTGAAGTGCTGGCTGGCATGTTGCCACTCTCAGATCGGTTTACAGAGTTATCTCTCCGGCTCCTCACCAGGTGTGAAGTTATGAACCCCAGGTGATCGAAAATTTTGAGAAGCTCCTAGAGTTGAATCCTCAAACCCGCTTCATGAGCTTGTATCAATTGTACATAACACAGGATGTCAGCCCTTCGCTTAATATTCCCAATTGTGTTTGCTTCTCCGACTTCGGAAATTCGGTTCATTTTGATTTATCCATGAAACAGGAGCTTCGTGGAATCCCAGAGCATCATCGTCCTATGATTGCTCCGGTGATATTTGCTGCAAAGTTTGGCCTAGTTGATTCCACTAAAACGTTTTTCACTGACGGGTCTTTGATAGAGGACTCCGCTGGCTTTGGTGTATACAATGAAAATTATAGCGTCGCTCGTAAACTTCAAGCACCTTGTTCTGTTTTTGTCGCGGAATTGGCAGCAATTTATTTTTCTTTAGAAACTGTTGCCTCTTTTACACCGGATCAATACTTCATTTTCACGGATAGTCTTAGTTCTATAGAGGCTATTCGCTCCTTGAGGCCGGTAAAGCACACCTCCTATTTTCTTATGAAAATACGAGGTCTTCTAAGTGCTTTATCTTCACGTTCTTTTATTATCACCTTTGTGTGGGTCCCTTCTCATTGTTCGATTCCTGACAATGAGAAAGCGGACTCGCTTGCAAGGGTGGGTGCTATGGAAGGCGATATTTATGATCGACAAATCGCCTTCAATGAATTTTTCTATATTTTTCGTCAGATATCACTCGATAGCTGGCAGTATAAATGGAGTAGAGGAGACTTGGGGCGATGGCTACATTCTATCACTCCAAAGGTGTCTAAGAAATGTTGGTTCAGGGGATTGGATGTGGGTCGAGACTTCATTCGTGTGATGTCTCGCCTCATGTCCAATCATTATTCTTTAAACGCTCATTTGTTCCGTGTTGGGCTGGGAGACAGCAATCTCTGTGAATGCGGACAAGGTTACCAGGACGCAGATCACGTTATTTGGTTTTGTGCTGAGCATCGTGGAGTCAGATCTGAGCTGTATGATTCCCTTCGGGCTCGAGGTAGACAACCCAATGTACCGATTCGAGACATTTTGGCTGCGCGCGATCTGGAGTTTATGAAACTCATTTATGTGTTTTTGACTAACATTAGCCTTAGATTGTAGATTGATTAACTTACTTGTTTAGGTTAAATTTGTGAGGAATGTGTGCGCCAGTGTGTGAGTGTGGTTGTGTGTGTGTGAGTGTGATTGTGTGTGTGAGTGAGTTATTTTTTTTTTTTTTTTAATTAAAAACGTTCAATTAAAAAATTGTAATTTGAAGTTCTAGATATAAGAAAACCATTGTTCCTTTGCTTTGTTCAAAATTTCCCCCCCAATTTTCCCATCCTTAAAATTGTTATTCCTATTAACCTCGAGACGACCGCGAGTAATCGGTTCTATCCCCTTAACCTTAGTTCTAAGATAACTGATGTATATAAACATGAAAACTTGGCTCTGTAAAGTTGATTCGATTGAGCCTGTACAAATAAATGAATTCGTAAAAAAAAAAAAATATGAAATATCAAATCATACATTTGGCAAGTTAGTTTATGAATCCTAGGACCTTATAGTTAAGTTAGTTTAGTTCAATAACTACAAAACAATGTCAGTATGAACGTATTCCCTGAATATTTACATTCTTTCTGACCGAACACAAAACAAATAAATTGAAGCTCATCTATGTGTTTTTGACCAATATTAGCCTTAGATTGTACACACAAAGAATAATGATTATTAAAATTAAAAAAACCATTGCCAAAATTAAAAAGTTGCATTGGTTCTTTTTCGTAGAAAGCGGTTTGCTTTCGAAACAAAAACCTTCAAACCGTCAATTCAAAAAATTCCTGCTCTGTACATTTAAAAGTAGAGATTTTCAGAATAAATTGTAGAACTGTCAAATCGAAACCTTGGCATCGTTGAAAACGAAAGCAAATTATTTTTAATTCCAAAATGAACTTTCGTCCAGATAGTTATGTGCAATCAATAGAAATGTGTGCTTTTTGGATTGAAATTAAAAAAAAGTTTCAAAATAAAAGGATTTATTTTCAGATTGATTGTAGAGCTGTCAAATCTAAACCATGGCATTGTTTAAAATCGGAGCAGATTATTTTATTGCAAAATAACCCTTTTAAAGTTGAACTTTCGTGATGTTTTCCATCACGAGAAAGCTATGTTGGACATTATCACCCAAATCTGGCATCTGATGCCTGGTGTTCTGCCGTTCGTCGTCGCTTGTGGTAGCGCTGCAAATTAAAAAGTGGAATGATTGATTCATCTAAAACATTACCATTCACGTAGTTACGTACCCATCCTTTCACAGACATTGTTGCTATTATCCGCCCTAAGTAAAGCAGCGTCATTGTAAATATCTACCGCCGTCATCCAGTTGAAACTTTCCTGCACTTGTTCGCACTGTAACAGTGTGATCGAGTGAAAAATTCCAAACGACGACGGCGACTCGCTTTGTGTTGGTAGTTTTGACAGTTCTACAATTTTCATGGTAAAAAAACACACTTTTAAATTTACACACTGAACCGAAAAAATACACTTTCAAATCAAAAACATAATTTTTGTAGTAGATAATTTTCCTTTTAATTTAATGAAAAATTACTACTTTTTAGAAGTATAGTGCAAAACTTTTAGTAAAACAATATTCCTTTTTTGTGTGTAGTTAGTTTAACCTGTATGTTTACTTTAAATTTTTCTTATCTGTGTTTGTGTGTGTTTTTTTTCGTTCTCAAAAAAGTTCAAGTCAAAAGAAGCCAAAACTTTTATGACAATTTAGAATTTAAAAAAATGTGTTATGTAAGCCCCACTTCAAACTCCTGCCTACCTTCCCATCCATTCAGTTGTTAATCCTATTAACCTCGAGACGGCCGCGAGTAATCGGTTCTATCCTCTTAACGTTAGTTTTAAGAAAATTTATGTATACAAATATGAAAACTTAGCTCTGTAAAGTTTATTCGATTGAGCTTGTACAAATAAATGATTTATATATTAAAAAAAAAATGTTTACGCTCCAAACAAATACACTTTTTATACCAACAGCTGACTTCTGCAATGGGGTCAATGGCGATTCAATATTTCGTGTCGTAATTTAAAATGGAATGCCGTGATTGCGGTTAAGAAACTGTGTTAGATTTTCAACAACATCTCAGCAGCCAGCGATTTCTCGCGTACCACGAGCAAAGGAACAATCCTTTTTGACCGATTTAGTTCATCAACCTTCTGTAATAACGCAGCTATTAAGATATTTTGTATTGCATAAGTTGTTGAAAGCTACACGCAGAGCCAAAGATTTGTTTGTTTTGCCGTGGTATACAACAGAGGAAGTCGAGGAAGAGAATCGTCGGTTGGTTCTTTTCAAATGATACGCGAGATTTGAAATCTAACGGTACGATGCAAAGGTAAATAAACCAATTTGTTTTTGAAAGTCACATTCCATCTTTTTATTAAAGTGCGTGTTATGCTGAGTTTAAAAGAAAACAGATATTTATAATATCAGTCTACCACTGAAAATCCATTCCCGAATGAAGATAGCAGAAAAAGAAGATAAATCTCAATAATTATATACATTTATTTTCTAGTTTTTACTTCAACCATTTCTTTAATCGTTCCATATATACATTTTGATTCCAGTATTCATGTTTTCATTCTGATTCATACACTGCGGCTAACGCATGATGACCAAGACGCGATGCGAAATCGATTTTAAATTGATAATCATGTTTATTAAATTATATTTACTCGCTCACTTATCAGAGTCTTCAACACACTAGCCGCTATCCCAACGTGGCCCGTCTGGATTAGCATTACAACGGAAATCAGTTCCTTGTTTTCTCGTTTTGCCATTGTCTCACACAAGCGGCGGCATTGCTGGAATTTCCGAACCAGACAACTGCTAGCGATCAACTGAGTGAGCAAGAAATTGTTTGTTCAACAAAATAATGCTCAGACTGCGAGTCAAACGTTGCATGAGTTATTACGATCGTGCTCAAGGTCTGAGAGAGATAGAGCTGATTCTTATGAACTCATTCTCTGGTTTTTCCTATTCTCGCGGTGAGTCGAATCACCATATCGTTCAAACCGTCGCGCTCCATCTCGTTCTGCAATGCTGGTACGAAAATGAACACAGTGAGTAATCTCTCTCGAAAACAGGTATTGAGCGTTCGTTGAGGTGAGTATATACAACATTGAATGGTTTTTCAAAAAGAAACTGCTGATCTTATCAAACGAGAAGTGGAGAGTATGATGTTACAAATACAAAATTTGAAAGCAACCACATTGACGATAAATAGGATTTCTGTAGATGTTTCTTCTGAGTTAATTTTGAGTATGGTTGATGGCAAAGTTATTAACAGCTTCACAGGAACAAGTTCCCAGGCGTGCAATCTTTGCGGAGCATCAGGCAAAAAACTCAGTAATCCCATCGAAGCCCAAATATGTGACGATCGCAATAAAATTGAAACCATTCCTGTTTTGCATGCTTACATAAGAAGTATGGAGCTTCTGCTTAATGTTTCGTACAGAATCCCACTCAAAAAATGGCGTATAAATAAAGGAAACGAAACCTTTCTTGAACGGCAACGTGGAATTAGAGAAGAATTTAAGAAGATTGGGCTGAGAATAAGTGAACCTTTGCCATCCGGAGGTAACTGCATTTTTCTTCTTTATCGGGAAGTAGATCCCTTTATCTTTATTTTTTCATCAGGTAACACAAATGATGGCAACACTGCTAGAAGATTCTTTCAAGATCCAGAAACAACGGCAAGAATTACAGGACTTGAGGTGGACATCGTTCGTCGAGTCGCTACACTTCTTTGCGCGCTATCATCGAAATTAGAAATCGACGTCAAATCATTCGAAACCTATGCAGAAGAAACTAGAAAGTTATATGTCCATTATTATGATTATTATCCCCATTCGTCTTCAGTTCACAGGATCTTGGTACATGGATCTGAAATAATAAGTCATTGCGAAATTCCTATTGGACTATTGTCGGAAGAAGCACAAGAGCGTCGGAACAAATCGATCAGAAAATTTCGGGAGCACCATTCTCGACAATTCAGTCGCCTGGCGAACATCGAAGATGTATTTAGAAGACTTTTGCTAACCTTTGACCCCGTGATGACACACACAAAACAGTTTCCTCAAACCGATAAAAATCAATTTCCAGAATCCGTACAAAACCTGTTGAAATAATAGTAAATCTATATATATAAAAATGAAATGCTGTCCGTTCGTGACAGCATAACTCACGAACGACTCGATGGATTTTCTTGATTTCTTTTTCATTTGGTTCGTCTTGGTTCCCAACAGGTTTATATAAAGAAAAAAATTGGAAAAAATAACTGAAAAATGCGAAAAAAATCATAAAAACCAAATTGTCATTTTGTATGGGAATATACTAGACAGCAAGACCGTCTTTCGTTTTGTAATGAGAAACCGTTGGAAACTTTTATAATGGCGTTATAATTAACAAAAAAGAAAAATAGAGAAGAGAATTACTCATTGTTACTTAGGACATTTTCAAAAGTTATGCGAAAAATGAAAATACACTGGAGTCGCTTACTTCGCAATTTTCTATGGGGTATTCGGAATTTGACGTAGTTTTCGGAATTCACGTGAGTAGATAATGTTCGCTTAAATTTGGCCAGAAACGCGTGTGAATATAACTTTTAACGCTTTTTACGAGGTTTTACTGCATTACGGCTTTTTAAGCAGATTCAGAGATTTACTCGGTTATTTTAGGATTTTTTTTAAATCGCCTGTGTAATACCTGTGTAATAAGCAACCTCAGTGTAGATGCCCGTATAAACTGGAGCGTTTGTATTGGTGACACCTCGAAGCGAGATGTAAATTCTCGATTAACAATAGAATGGGGCCTATCAACATTTGCAAACAGACACGTCTGAGCTGTTTTTCCCGCAAACCATGGGTAACTCACGCAAACCAGTACCATAATCATGTAGAAGAAAGTTTTCCCCTACACGATGATGCTATAGGTTTGCGTGGCTTGCGTGATAAAAAGGTTCAGAAGTGTTTGTTTACAAATGTTGATGGTCCCTGTTCTATTGTTCGTCTAGAATTGGAGTGAAGATCATTTAATTGACTACATGCTGCATTTCAATACGAACCATTGGTTGATTACAATGCGAATATACCAGTCACCATTAGATCAATGAGTGTAGTTTGTTCTCATTGTAATGCCTGGGACAGACATATAACGCTGACCGTTGTACGAACTGTCAAATACTTTAATCCAGTACAGAGAAACACGTACTAGACTAAAGGAGTACAACGCTGTACGTTGTATGTCTGTACCAGGTATAATGCATTGAAGTTTCCAAGTGAACCTGAGCCTTTTCGTTCTTTGGTTTCTGGAGCAGGAAGTAAATAGTTGTTAACATTTTCTGCAGAACACCCAGAGTTATTATGGTTGTTTTTAAATGACTTCGTTTGATTATAATAATATTTAAAAGTTTTCTTGGGTCAATCCTTACAGAGCTTAAACATAACTTAATCGTGAAATTGTGAAACCACACGTTACAGACGGGTCTACGTTATTTGTCTACGTTACAGATTCAAGTTCAATTTCAATATAAAGCGGGTTCATTGTTGTCACCGACAGACATAGATCATAAATTTCTACAGATTTATTTCATGGGCTCAGCAACATTATTCTACCACGAAGCGGAACATTGTACAACAATTGTAAGCAATGCTTGGTGAGCACAATGGATTGATTCAAATGTTCAAGACTGCTCTTGATCGAATGCCATCTAAAACCTATAAGATTGTGACTCGAGCTTATTCCTAATTTTCCAATTTTTCTGATGGATAATGTAGGTTCTGATAAGAAATATTTCAACCAAAACCGGGGTACCAAATATCGACGATTTTAAAACCCCTGTTTAGGCGATTAGACGCTTATTTATGGAGATAAAAGCATTTCTCATTCTCCAATTTTCCAAAAAGGTATTTAATTATAGGCAGGACAACGTCTGCCGGGACAGCTAGTATAAAATAAAAAATAGTTGCTAGATCAAAAATATTAATTACTAGCTGTCCCGGCAGACGTTGTCCTGCCTATAATTAAATACCTTTTGGAAAATTGGAGAATGAGAAATGCTTTATCTCCATAAATAAGCGTCTAATCGCCTAAACAGGGGTTTTAAAATCGTCGATATTTGGTACCTGGTTTTGGTTGAAATATTTCTTATCAGAACCTACATTATCCATCAGAAAAATTGGAAAATTAGGAATAAGCTCGAGTCACAATCTTATAGGTTTTAGATGGCATTCGATCAAGAGCAGTCTTGAACATTTGAATCAATCCATTGTGCTCACCAAGCATCGCTTACAATTGTTGTAAAATGTTCCGCTTCGTGGTAGAATAATGTTGCTGAGCCCATGAAATAAATCTGTAGAAATTTATGATCTATGTCTGTCGGTGACAACAATGAACCCGCTTTATATTGAAATTGAACTTGAATCTGTAACGTAGACAAATAACGTAGACCCGTCTGTAACGTGTGGTTTCACAATTTCACGATTAAGTTATGTTTAAGCTCTGTAAGGATTGACCCAAGAAAACTTTTAAATATTATTATAATCAAACGAAGTCATTTAAAAACAACCATAATAACTCTGGGTGTTCTGCAGAAAATGTTAACAACTATTTACTTCCTGCTCCAGAAACCAAAGAACGAAAAGGCTCAGGTTCACTTGGAAACTTCAATGCATTATACCTGGTACAGACATACAACGTACAGCGTTGTACTCCTTTAGTCTAGTACGTGTTTCTCTGTACTGGATTAAAATATTTGACAGTTCGTACAACGGTCAGCGTTGTATGTCTGTCCCAGGCATTACAATGAGAACAAACTACACTCATTGATCTAATGGTGACTGGTATATTCGCATTGTAATCAACCAATGGTTCGTATTGAAATGCAGCATGTAGTCAATTAAATGATCTTCACTCCAATTCTAGACGAACAATAGAACAGGGACCATCAACATTTGTAAACAAACACTTCTGAACCTTTTATCACGCAAGCCACGCAAACCTATAGCATCATCGTGTAGGAGAAAACTTTCTTCTACATGATTATGGTACTGGTTTGCGTGAGTTACCCATGGTTTGCGGGAAAACAGCTCAGACGTGTCTGTTTGCAAATGTTGATAGGCCCATTCTATTGTTAATCGAGAATTTACATCTCGCTTCGAGGTGTCACCAATACAAACGCTCCAGTTTATACGGGCATCTACACTGAGGTTGCTTATTACACAGTTATTACACAGGCGATTTAAAAAAAATCCTAAAATAACCGAGTAAATCTCTGAATCTGCTTAAAAAGCCGTAATGCAGTAAAACCTCGTAAAAAGCGTTAAAAGTTATATTCACACGCGTTTCTGGCCAAATTTAAGCGAACATTATCTACTCACGTGAATTCCGAAAACTACGTCAAATTCCGAATACCCCATAGAAAATTGCGAAGTAAGCGACTCCAGTGTATTTTCATTTTTCGCATAACTTTTGAAAATGTCCTAAGTAACAATGAGTAATTCTCTTCTCTATTTTTCTTTTTTGTTAATTATAACGCCATTATAAAAGTTTCCAACGGTTTCTCATTACAAAACGAAAGACGGTCTTGCTGTCTAGTATATTCCCATACAAAATGACAATTTGGTTTTTATGATTTTTTCGCATTTTTCAGTTATTTTTTCCAATTTTTTTCTTTATATAAACCTGTTGGGAACCAAGACGAACCAAATGAAAAAGAAATCAAGAAAATCCATCGAGTCGTTCGTGAGTTATGCTGTCACGAACGGACAGCATTTCATTTTTATATATATAGAATAAAATAAAAAATAGTTGCTAGATCAAAAATATTAATTACTAGCTGTCCCGGCAGACGTTGTCCTGCCTATAATTAAATACCTTTTTGGAAAATTGGAGAATGAGAAATGCTTTTATCTCCATAAATAAGCGTCTAATCGCCTAAACAGGGGTTTTAAAATCGTAGATATTTGGTACCCCGGTTTTGGTTGAAATATTTCTTATCAGAACCTACATTATCCATCAGAAAAATTGGAAAATTAGGAATAAGCTCGAGTCACAATCTTATAGGTTTTAGATGGCATTCGATCAAGAGCAGTCTTGAACATTTGAATCAATCCATTGTGCTCACCAAGCATCGCTTACAATTGTTGTACAATGTTCCGCTTCGTGGTAGAATAATGTTGCTGAGCCCATGAAATAAATCTGTAGAAATTTATGATCTATGTCTGTCGGTGACAACAATGAACCCGCTTTATATTGAAATTGAACTTGAATCTGTAACGTAGACAAATAACGTAGACCCGTCTGTAACGTGTGGTTTCACAATTTCACGATTAAGTTATGTTTAAGCTCTGTAAGGATTGACCCAAGAAAACTTTTAAATATTATTATAATCAAACGAAGTCATTTAAAAACAACCATAATAACTCTGGGTGTTCTGCAGAAAATGTTAACAACTATTTACTTCCTGCTCCAGAAACCAAAGAACGAAAAGGCTCAGGTTCACTTGGAAACTTCAATGCATTATACCTGGTACAGACATACAACGTACAGCGTTGTACTCCTTTAGTCTAGTACGTGTTTCTCTGTACTGGATTAAAGTATTTGACAGTTCGTACAACGGTCAGCGTTGTATGTCTGTCCCAGGCTTTACAATGAGAACAAACTACACTCATTGATCTAATGGTGACTGGTATATTCGCATTGTAATCAACCAATGGTTCGTATTGAAATGCAGCATGTAGTCAATTAAATGATCTTCACTCCAATTCTAGACGAACAATAGAACAGGGACCATCAACATTTGTAAACAAACACTTCTGAACCTTTTTATCACGCAAGCCACGCAAACCTATAGCATCATCGTGTAGGGGAAAACTTTCTTCTACATGATTATGGTACTGGTTTGCGTGAGTTACCCATGGTTTGCGGGAAAAACAGCTCAGACGTGTCTGTTTGCAAATGTTGATAGGCCCCATTCTATTGTTAATCGAGAATTTACATCTCGCTTCGAGGTGTCACCAATACAAACGCTCCAGTTTATACGGGCATCTACACTGAGGTTGCTTATTACACAGGTATTACACAGGCGATTTAAAAAAAATCCTAAAATAACCGAGTAAATCTCTGAATCTGCTTAAAAAGCCGTAATGCAGTAAAACCTCGTAAAAAGCGTTAAAAGTTATATTCACACGCGTTTCTGGCCAAATTTAAGCGAACATTATCTACTCACGTGAATTCCGAAAACTACGTCAAATTCCGAATACCCCATAGAAAATTGCGAAGTAAGCGACTCCAGTGTATTTTCATTTTTCGCATAACTTTTGAAAATGTCCTAAGTAACAATGAGTAATTCTCTTCTCTATTTTTCTTTTTTGTTAATTATAACGCCATTATAAAAGTTTCCAACGGTTTCTCATTACAAAACGAAAGACGGTCTTGCTGTCTAGTATATTCCCATACAAAATGACAATTTGGTTTTTATGATTTTTTCTCATTTTTCAGTTATTTTTTCCAATTTTTTTCTTTATATAAACCTGTTGGGAACCAAGACGAACCAAATGAAAAAGAAATCAAGAAAATCCATCGAGTCGTTCGTGAGTTATGCTGTCACGAACGAACAGCATTTCATTTTTATGTATATATAGATAATTAATCCAGATATCTCAAATATATCAAAATATGTATCGGGCATAATTTCAGAATTGAAAGGTCACATGGTCATGGTACTTTCTGAAACATGAGTAATTTTTTGCAACAACTTGCAATTTTTTGAGAAAATTAATTTTGAAATTCATGATATTTTACAAAGTTTTGGCTAATATTTCGCTTGTTATGTCCCAAAACTATATGAACTCTTCCCAAACATACGCGAATGATAAGGTTCAACACATAAACGGTATCAAAAATAATATATTTGACAAAAATATGAAAATTAGTAGAAGAAACGCAAATTTCAGTTAAATTTTACAAAACTAATCGTAACTTTGTTATTTGTACACCCAAAACACAGACAGACGTTTAAGCAAGAGCAAAATTAATCGATAACTTTGTGTAAATTTTTGAATCGCTAGCAAGCGCTAGCGTAAGCAACTGTTGCTTCACTAACGCTACGTAGTTCACTTGGTCGAGGTGCCCACTGATGTGGTGAAGTTGCGGCATCTGCTAGCATGTCAAAATATCACTCCGTCGTTCGCCACATGCCACCCGATATTGACACGATGTTTTGACGTGCAATTATATGCCACATAGCATCTACAAAACTGACAGATTTGCTTTTTGCTAAATGCTTATTGACATTTGGCGATTCCTTTCAAATTGACGGTTGCGGAAATTTACACAAGTCGAGATTCAAGCTTGAATGGCTGTGCCCAAAATATTAGCTGCATGCACGAATTGATCGTTGCCAAAAACACATTTCTTGCCTGCAAAACTGTCAACAGTTTTTATCTAAGACAAACACTCTACCTATCATAAGAAATATTTTGCTATAATCTAGTTAGAAGCTCACACACCAAGACAACATATTTATCGTTTAGCGTTTGTTTACTACTTTTTAAACAGTATACAGATTCAGTATGAAATTGTGTGAGTGTCAACATGAATCAGAACGTCAAGAAACGATCATCACTTCTTTTATTTATAGCATATTTCTAGACAAAATCGTCAAAAGGTCGAAAGCAACAATTGTAAACAATGACTAAAAACATAAATTTCTTGCTAACATCTATATCCTCTACCGACGGGAAGGTAATGACTCACTGTATCTGTTCCTGGTGCTATTTTGTTTGTGGGAGCAATCAATTATCAGCCCTATCTACTTGTGTTTATAGTTTTGTGAATAATTATTAACAATATTTTGATATTATGATATGTACGTTGTTTTACGAAGTGATCAACCAAAGACAACGAGTGTTAGCGAAGAATGCAGCAGAGCGGAGCGGCGGAATGTTGCAAGTGGTATTGTTAATTATACTGTGGATGATTGTCAAGATTAACAGTGTATGTTCATTTTGTCACTGATGAGGCTTTCTCTGAAGCACAGCAGCCTTGTTTTGGATGTTGATTTGATTAAATATTCAAAGTTAAATCTTCGATTATAAGGAATCAACAGCAATTCGCATTTCACGGTGGATTTTAATTTTAGTGTCTTAATATGATGCGTAGAGTAACGGAGATTTACGGACAAGGATCGTAAAATAAGAAATTATTTTCATAGCCCCATGTGGTATCAATGAAACCATTAATTGAACATCGATGATAGTTCTACTGTATTCATAAAAGGAAGAGTAGCAGAGTGGGCGGCGATGTGCATCAAATGTGTTCGGCGGGGTTCACAGTTTCTTGCTAAATCAATTACTGATTTTTCAAAAAAAATTGCAAAAAAAATGCTTATCTGCCATTGTTTCCTTTTAAATTTTTGTTTTAAAAGGGCAATTTATCTATATGAGCTTCTGAAACTTTTTTATAGGATTTTAAAATTAGCGTTTAGTACAAATATATGTTGTGTAGTTTACAACTTTTTTCCTTCTATTATTTAAGCCATTTTTTTTTCCTGTGCAGTGAATAAAGCAAATGATATGTACACTGGGTTATCTTCAACGCGACTTTTTTGTTCGAGGTTACGTGATTTGTTTGAAATCGTACGATATTTTGTGATATTTTTTACGCGATTTGTTCTTAATGGCAAAACAAATTAGATTGAGCACTTTAATTGAAAAAAATACGTTTGTATCGCTTGTTATACCTCAGAGGAGAGAACTTTTTTTCTGAGCCCAACGATATTTTTTCGATTTTTAAATCAATATTCCAAGCAACACAATAATTTCACCTCTAAGCAACTCACAAATTGGCATTGGGGCACAAAAAAAAGGTGAGTTCAGCTAAATAGCTCGCGTCTACAAAGAATAGTTCTTCTTTGCCAATAGATATTTTGGATTTTGATACTAATTTTAATGCAGAATGCAAACATGTATTAATCTTGATACCATAAAAGAACCCAATTATGTTTTGTGCGCTTGGCATGTATCTCTGTCAACGGGTTCAAAGTTGTTTTTGGGTTATCCAGATTGAATTTTCTGCGATATGTTTGAAATTACGGGATTTTTTAAACGATTTTTTCTAAATTACATATTTTTTTTTTTTAAATTCGCACCTAAGCAGTAACTTACGTGGAAAAGAATCTGGTGCATTTCATTCATTTTTAATTTTAATTTAGCAACACAAGGTGGGGCAGTAAAAGTGCACACAAAGCTGATAGTGAAGAAGAAGTAATTGCTGACTCTCCACATGCATGCTACATGATCGCCATGGGAGGGGATAAATATTAAGTTGGAGTAAGGAGATTGTAGTGCTCTTGAGTTGATATGCCACAAAACGATTAGAAATATTTATTTTGTTTAGAATTTGAAACTTGTATTAAATGTTGTATTATATATGCTACCTTCTAGGAAAATAATGTTTTTAATAAAATTTGTTATTTAGTTTTGATTTCATATATAGGGTAACGGGATGTAATGTTAGCCTAGCTCCTTGATTCGGCCTTTTTACCAAATATGTCATTATTTCTTCGATAATCAACAAAATCATGTTGCTATCAGCATGACCGATTTATTTCGAAGCAATTGAGACATAATCAATCAATTTATAGTAGTTAACTTCTGCTGGTTAACTAGTTTTCGATTTCCTTGACTTTTCAGACACCATGACTTTACTGGTTTAGCTGAACAGATTATCTATACGATCTTCGAATGATCTAAATTTGTCACAATTGAACCTATAAACCGATTAATGCAGCCAAGATGTACAGAATATAGTCACATGTTATAAACTAACAGTTCACATTAGTAAAATAACAATGATTTAACAAGCAAACGGTGGACCCAATGTTAGGGACATATTTTTTTCTATGTTCCCAAGTATGGCCTGTTGTATGAAAGTTAAAATGTTGTTATTGGTAACATTTACAAAACAAATGTCTGAGTTCCGGTTAAATGTTGTTCATATGGCTCATCTTAACACAAATTATAGGAACAAAATCTGTGTAGAGTGAATCATAATATTTTGATTGTTGAATGACCGCTAAACCATATATAAAAATCACTTAAGTGTTTTTTAGCAGTTTAAGTATAGTTTGATTTGTGAAATTATTCACACTTCACTTGAGTGATCTTGCACAAATAACACACTTTATTCCAAGTCTAATATATAATGCTTAAAAAGTAATGGTAATGCAGCGCTGTTATAATACTTTCGAGGGATTGTTTAGCACAGATCGAAACACAACAGTGCTGGCTAGCATACTCTACAAATAGTAGAATGAAAAACGTAAAGGTGATTGGAATATGAATGAAAGAGAATGTAATCAAAGAGAGTCTCTCAATGTAAGATTCGCCCTAATGAAAGAAAAACCCTAGTCTTGTGAATTTTTGAAAAGTAATGCAAGCATGGGAAAAGTCGGTTCACTCTGCACTCATTTTTCACTCATACGCATACACCGTCAGAAGTGAGCGTTACCACGTTTGTGTTATTCCGATTCTTTGCATTACTATTCTGCTTTCATTCTATTCGTTGAAAATAGACTTAAGCAAAACTGGCAGCAGACCGTATACTGAATGAATCGGACGGTGCAGTGTGGATTTCTCGAATCCATTCATTTTGATTTAGCTGATCGAGATTAATTTAATCACACTCACTTCTTTAAACCGATTTTTCAGATCATGTTCTTACATCATGATAAGCAATCTAATGCAACATAAAGAACATAAAGCATTATTTTAAGCCGTCTCTGCTCTGATCATTCCAGCTGATTGCATTCACTGAGTCAAATTAATCTCGTTCGGTGTATTCAATCGCTTGAGTTCAGTGGCAACGCATTCATTTAGAAACAACGTCAGATGAAAATTTGTTTCGCATGATTCTGTTTTCTCGTTTATTCTTTCTACAGTGTTCGTTCTCGAGGATTCATATAGAATCATGCAATAGGAAACAACACACACCCTCAATATCTGTTAGCAACCGAGGATTGCTATTTTATGCGAGAACATGAATTCTCCCATGCTTGATGTCAGGTGGACTATCAACGTAAGGATAACTCGATCAAAACGGAAATAAAACCATACATAATGTATTGAAAATCTATCATTTTCGATCTTTTAATTTTTCCCATAGATTTGTCTAACTTTCTCTTTTTATAAATGTTTCTTGGGCGTAGCCGAACAGAACAAAAAAAAGTACACTTAAATCGGAAGATTCGTTCTCGAGTTATGAGCGGTCTTACGTATGCCACTCTGTTTTATATATATAGATCAATCGAATGGGACGAACTTGCATCCATGATTAGACCCAATTCGGTACCCATAGACCAACATTACATCCATATCCCTCGAAAGTGTCAGACTTTATTAAACGAGTTGTGTAGCTTTTCGTGATACATTCTACCAGATGGCTTATTAAACATATCTTAGGAAGTGTATAGCTAGTTAAATTTCGATTTCACCTCAAATACTTTATGAGTTACAATGAAAAATGGAATCGATTGTTGCATACTAGGCTGAGTCAAGGGACACATACCCTACTTACTTAGGACTGGTGATACTTCTCTTTGTGTATTGCCTTTGACTATTTCGAAGCTGCTCCAAAGCCATTTTTTCCTCAAATTGATTTGATTATTTCCTAACCAAAGCTGCACGGAGGCCAGGAATGCGCGATCCTTGAATTTCAGAGCCATTCTCGAACATGACGGTTAATAATATAAAAAGGAAAAAGAGAAATGTTTCAATATTTGATAGCATGCAGGTTGCATGTGAGAGATTATTGGTGAGAGCCTCACAGCGACTTTTTGTTTCCCTGATTGAGAATTTCAAATCACTCTAACTCTAAACTTAATCAACACCAACCAAACGTAATGAAGTTTTCATCAAATACCTAGGAATAAAAAAAATAAACGATCAAAAATTCTAGATTGTTGTCTAAATGTTAAATTTTAGTTTTCTGTTCAGTCTGGGATCTAGAAGCCATCTCAACTTTAAAAATATGTCATTTCCGAACTAATCTGAAACTTAGAAAAGAACGGTTCTAATTCATATCTTGCGGGTTTATTTTCAATTTGCTTTTTTCTTTCTTTTAATTTACACTCAGTAGCAAAAAATAAGCCGAGCAAAATTTTGCTTCCAATAAACTCTATGTTCAACCTTCTGTAACTTTGTCAATTAATAATATTTTCAGTTGAAAATTTCACAACATTATAACCAACGTATAAACCTCATGTGACCAAAATTTCATGTTGGTAAAATTTATGAAATTGGAGTTATCATAAAATATGTGAAAAAAGTCATTTTTGGACATAGCAATTTCAAATATCCGTATTTCTGTGAAAAATTTAGGTAGCATATTAAATTTTTTTTAATAGCTTAAAAAAATACAGAAAATTATGTGGACAAAATTTTAACTGTTTCCATCAAGTGGTTTGGACTACAGCTGGCGTCAAAGTTGACGTACCAACATGAGCATTTCCCTTTTTCACCCGATGCTGACCTTGCTGAAATATCGGTGCAAAAAAAAAGCCGAGGTGAATTTTATTGATAATACAGTATAGCTCTGTATACTTAGTTTTCACAAACCAATTTATACTGAATGGCATATTTTCAAAGTTCTTCGTGGGCTACACTAGTTATTTGTGATATTTCAGGCGTAACAAAGCATGTATATTAATAAGAAGAATTCACCTCGGCTTTTTTTTTGCACCGATATTTCAGCACGGTAAATATCGGGTGAAAAAGGGAAATACTCATGTTGGTGCCTCAACTTTGACGCCAGCTGTAGTCCAAACCACTTGATGGAAACAATTCAAATTTCGTCCACATTGTTTTCTATGTATATTTTAGCTATTGAGAAATTTAAAATATGTTATCTAAATTTTTCACAGAAATACGGATTTTTGAAATTGGTATGTCCAAAAATGACTTTTTTCACATATGTTATGAAAACATAAAATTTAGAAACTTGATCAACATAAAATTTTGACCACATAGGGTCTATACATTTTTCATAGTGTTGTGAAAGTTTCAGCAAAAAATATTGATTATTGACAAAGTTACAGCTACTTGAACATGGCGCTTTTTGGAAGCAAAATTTTGCTCGGCTTTTTTTTTGCTACTGAGTGTATTTATTTATTTTGTTTCTTAATTGTCGAGAATTTCAGCCTCGGGCTAGTTCATCTCCCGTCGTACTTATTAAAATTCCCTAATTGGGTATTTTCGTAACTTGTCCGGGGTGAGATTCAAACTCGTGACTTTGGTGTGAGAGATATGGATGTTAAGCATTACTCTGGGATCGCCCCCTATTTATTTATTGTTCGGTATGGAGGATGCACGTTTCTACTCAATCTCATCACCTTGCATTCCAACCCCACATAAACTTGCCGGGTTGATTTGCCGTGTTTGAACTTTGCAAACAAGGAGGTTATACAAAAACAAAGATCTTATGATATTGTGAGTCATACCAAACACTGCTACTGATATAAACTACATGGAAAGGTCTATGCTAATGCTTCATATGGTTTTTCCGAAGAGGGCTCTCGGCGTTCTATCTCTAATATACATGCTTGTCTTCGTCAGGCTTAAGTAACACCTTTCTGTGACTATATGCTTCATTTGGAACAGTCAGATAACTATCCTGGTCAAAACATGCACCCTTTTTGAAAATTATGTAATTATACTCAGTTATT
Source organism: Aedes japonicus (assembly GCA_034211315.2). NCBI lineage: Eukaryota > Metazoa > Arthropoda > Insecta > Diptera > Culicidae > Aedes > Aedes japonicus. The sequence continues at coordinate 24,592 of JASCZW010006454.1, read as the reverse complement.
ATACCATGATCAAACTAGGTATTTCCGTTATTCCTTCCATAAAACATATGGATAAACAACAACGTAAGTTACCACAAAAATGAAAGGTGTTTTTTAGTAGTTTCTTTTAGATTGAAAGTAAGAAGTCTAATATCGAATTCGTGGTTGTACCTGCCTCAATGCGATACGAGTTACAATTAAAACCATACACACCGCCTTTTAACACACAACAAGCCGACTCAATGTTGATACCCGATTCATGTTGGAAATGAATAAAAAACGAGTTCGCTACAAGAGTGATTGCGGCATAACCCGCCAGTATCACACCTGATGTTAGTGCCTTTATATAAACGTTCTACGAACTGGCAATAAAAAATAGATTAAAATATGATACTTTCACTACTGGTCAAATTCTTGGTCTTACATGCATGTTAACAGCATGAGATAAGCCCTCTCACCGTCGACAAGGTGAAAAATTTGATTCATGAGAAGGTATTTTGTTTTCAAAATAGAAATGCAAATATTTTATTAGAAATTCATACTAGTCATGACTCACTTGAAATTTTCTGAATGTCTGAACTAAAAACTTTTAAATATTATGGTTTTCTGAATTTGGGGTCATGCGAGTATTTCTTAAAAATACTTTTGACGTTTTCAAAAGCCTTGATTTTAATATTTGTTGAAGCAAAACACCGCTTGTACGAGTTTTTCCAGAAAGTCACAGCATTGTATCCCTTGTAAAAAGGAATGGCATACAAATCACTTAGAAAACATCGAAAATATAAATAAGCTATACACGTACATTTTCGTTGTATAGGTTTATTTGTGGCGGTTTTAATGAGTTCATTATAGCATGTCGTTCGTTTGAAAAGACTGGTAAAGCAGCAGAGGATACACAGGAAAAAAATGGACTAAGGCGTCCAAAAAATTTGATGAATCACTTGTCCGCAACTTGATGAAAAATGTTGGAACCAAAATTCGCAAATTCATGAAATAATAATATTAATTTCATTCGGTTTTTACCATGTTCAAGTTCAAACCCACGCAACACAGAAACATCAATTTGTTTGAATAGAACGTAACTTTTTAATATGATTTGAAAAAAAAATGTGCATAGCATATTTTCGATACAGCATATACAGTGATATTCCGAGTTAACGCCATTGAAACCCGCAAACCACAAACCACTGCGGGGATGTTAGGCAAAAATGTCGTTGGTTCGAGTACCACTGTATACATGCCCTTTTCGCTCAATTTTCCTAAAAACATCTGTTACATTTCCAATCCGGCCGCACACTAGCGGAACTATCAAAACTTTCTCTTCATATCTTTCATTCTAGCCAAAAACATTGTTGTTCACTCTTGGTGCCTCATGGTGATGAGCGAACATCTCCTTCTACATCATAATCATTACTCCTCGCACGGAGAACATATAACATAACAATTAATGTATCTAAGTATTTGATATCCTATGCATCTTCATTTACAATTCCACGAATCCCTGTGACAATTTATGATATTAAGCAATCTATAAATTTTATTCAAGTCTTTGGGAAATCCATGGTAGTCTGGAATCCGAAATTGAAAAAAGTGTTGATAATGTGACTATATGTTACAGTCGACATAAATTAATGGAGACACATGCTAGTTTAGTATACATGGCAAAAACCCAAAACATGATAACTTCAAAAGAATATATCTCATAAACAAAAGAAGATCCCACTCATATCTGTTGATAACAGTCTAAATTTTCAAGAAAAAATATAAAACCGTCTGGTCAGACACCATGGTCTTTACAAAATCCAAATACAATAATTGTTTTTCAGTACAAAATTGCAATTTTTCAATGCCATCATATGTTTTCTCTAAATTTTGTTTGATTATCTTGTATTTCACTTTGATTGTTGTTTTTTGTATTCTCCCATGCGCAGAGTAACGATCTCTGATGAAGTTTTTTAATTTTAATTTATTTAAAATTTAAATAAATTTAAAATTTTAATTACCTGGAAGACCTGAAAGATATGAGAATGGAAAATCATGATATGATTTACAGGTCGCACCCCCTTACTTCGGTATTGTCAAAATGAAAACATTGCCCAGGCTACGCCAACCAGCGACTCCATGTTTCAGCTGACAGTCTTTTGTGAAGATATGACTCGCGGAGGCATGAGGTAGGAAATTGTGTGGACCAGGAACTTGTCGCACCCTCCTTTGAAGTTGTCAACTCACCATTTGAAGCCCACTTGAAAGTAGTTGAGAACATAATGAAAAACCCCATCGGCGTCGACGCGGGACTTGGCCAAGCATCGGGATGATTCAACGGATCAAAGCTCGGAACTCCCTGAAAACGAACAACAAACAGCAGGTGCCGAAAAAGTCCCTGGATCAGCAAACTCGGGCCAACACAAGAGCACGAAGACTGTATTACCGGATTCAAAAGAACAAAGACGGATGCATCCTAATCAACGACGAACTATACGCCAAGAAAGATTCGCGAGCGCTGTCCGGACCGCAGTGTTTTACGAAATCGATGGACCAGAATCTGGATGATGACACCAAAATGGCGATGGAAAAGTTTGGACAGGAGGTGCCGATCTGGCAAGCGATATTGCCTTCGGAATCTTAGAACATTCTATCAGTTTATCATTTTATTCAAATTGTTCCAATGAACCTCCAGGAATATATACTAAAACCATGAAGCACCAACAAAACCCTGATTACGTTGGGTAATCTTACCGTTAACGTTCACTAGTAAGTTCTTGGATTACAAAAACAATGATTCAATCTAATAAACCATTTTACGTAGATCTCTGAACCTCTAGGCATACGAACAGAATCAATAAACTGCCAAAGTATGACTAGTTACTATAGTAGATCTTAAGGCCTCAACTGCAAGGAGTTTATGGCGGACATAACAAAACATCTGTTAAACTAAATAAATTATTTAAATGTCTGGTGCTATAGGAGTATAAACCTATTGCATAAAATACCAAAGTAGCTCTGTCTACGCATGTAGATCTTTGGATCTTATCACAAAAAGTTCTTGGATAACAAAGGATAATTATTCAACCCAATGTATCATTTCACTTGGATCTATGAACTTCTAGGAATATGAACAGAATCGAAAAACTATCAACATATTGCAGGTTACCCTTGAAGATCTTAAAAACTCAACACCAGGGAGTGTTTGATGTATGACAAAAAAATGTATTTAACCCAATGTACAATTTGACTTGGATCTATGTACTTCTAAGAACATGAACCAAACCCATTAACTACCAACATATCACTGGATATGCCTGTAGATTATAAGGTCTTCATACCTTATCATTTTAGGAGGACCTTGATTTTCGGGTTAGTAATTTTTTTTATTCATACTGTTCCACCTTAATCTTTAAATCTTACTCGAGGGAGCTTTTCTATGACAAACAACAACCCTTTAACTTTATATATTCTACCTATATTCTCTGGGAATATTTCGATTCCATAAACTACCAACATATTTTAGGCTATGCTAGTTAATATGATTTTACCAAAAAGGTACTTTAATGACAAAGAAACATCTTTTAACCTTACATACCATTTTAGATAAATCTCTGAAACTTGAAAAATTGGAACCGAATTTATTATCTATTAACATATCTTTGGTAACGATTGTATATGTCTTTGGAGCTCAACTACAGGGAGCTTTGGATAAACTGGTACATCCGTTTTGCTCATTACTTTGTTTGAATCAGAACATTACTTGTTACACTTTTAGATGCTAAACCGCATGCTCCAAGCAACGTCATCATAACAAATTTAGTTCTTTAAACAAACTTCGCTGTTAAGGATTTGATTTGTAAAAAAAATACGTCAATTGAACAGTTCGTAAAGAAACCCCGTAGAAAAATTTGTGATTTTATTGGTTTTAATAAATAGTCAAGCAAGCAATGCATTACTTTTCAAACATCATATCCTCGAACGTCCGAAGATCGAAGGCCTTTTTCAGACTACGGAGTTTTAGCATGATACAAGACTATCTTGATGACGTTTTTCGTGTTGATAGTTTTTATAACACACTTGTATTATGTTACAACTTCTTAGTCTGAACAAGACATAAGCATAAGAATGAACATTTTATTTGAATAATCCAAGATCTCTTTGGGGTATAGGTCGTCAGATCAACGATTCTTTAATTATTTTTTTTAATCAATTCCTTAAGGTTCGGTTTCTTATAATTTTAATTTATACGACCTACAGGGCTTTGCAAATCACTACAATAAGTCTGAACCGTCAGAAAGCATGTTTAGGTTAAAATTCAAGTCGTCCTTGATGTACGCAAACAGCCATGCCTGATCATAGAAACAAACTGTTTGAATCGCAAAAAGACATGTTCAGCTGAAAATGTTCGTCTTCTAAATGGTTCTAGAATGGCTGTCACTAGTTCATTTAGAGATAAGGAATAGCCTGTTCATGAAATTTATCCTTTCTTCTGGATTGCGAAAAGAAATATCCCCTGCTGACAATATTCTTGAGGTAAGTTAGATTCTGCTTAAATTGGAACATCTGCAAAAGTTAAGCTGCATACATAACCCAAATTACGTTTGAAATTTTTTTTTTTTTTCGGAATAACACATAAAAACTTCATTTTTTTCTGAGTTTAGTGGGGAAACAAACACGATTTCATTCCAACTAAGAAACAGCAATCTTTGATTTATTAGAGTTGTTTAACTGCTTGATACATATTTGGGTTTTGCACAAAAATTGTAATACATATTTAAGCCATATATGTTCTTTGCGGTTACTTCTGAGTGACAGGCTGAGGCAACTGGTTGTCGATCTCGACTTCAAGTAGGATCAAATCTCCTCCGCATCGAGCACCAACCAACAGTGTTGGTCGTAAATTCAAAAGTAAAATCATCCTCCACGAAATATATTGAATTATACCGCTAATTTACGGTTCTCCGGGTTCGTGCTGCAAAAATACGGATGTTATTGCCCTAAAAGTAAGTAAAAGAAAAAAAAAAGTCGTAGCTGAATTTTTCAAAACCTGCATTAATTAATTATGTATCCATCGTACTTACATTGCTGTTGCTCAGTTGAACGAGATCTTCGTACACAAACTTCTATTTTTCATAGCTTTAAATTAGCCTCATCCGCAGGCTTTAATAAACATGGGAGTGTTACGAATGCCGAAATTTTTTGACGTTTAACCATCGCACGGACGTAAATTGATTCTTTGTTTTCCCACTACATTCTTTTTTTCTCGCTTCCACTAGTTGGATTTGGTTTGTAAATTAGTGTGTATGGAGTAAGCGTAAAAAAGCTCTACACGCTCAAAACACCCTCTTTTTTCACACGGAAAAGTTACCCAATTTTCGTAAAAAGTGAATCTAGTCAAAAATTGAGTAGATCCACTTTTTACGAAGATTGGGTAACTTTTCTGTGTGAAAAAAAGGGATAGTAACACGAAAGAATGAAAGGGTCTTTCGAGCGTGTATTCTAATGATTTGACATACATATCTAGAGCAACAATTCGAAAGAGTTTGATTCCAAAAGTAAACAAAAGCATTCGATCCTCATCGAAAGTAAACGATATTTTTATGGCATGTGCTTTAGGCGGTTGTTGTCTACACTAATACAATTTTTGAATGATGGGTAACGATCAATCGTTGTATTACGACATTCATAATACAACTATTGTGAATGTTTCGAGCATCAATGCAGCAAAAGCTGCCAACGAGTATTTTGGGTGTAGACATAGAACTTTGATGTCTTCGGCAAACTTTCTTATTATTTTATGCTCTACAACTTTGCCGAAGACATCAAACCGCTAGAAGGCGAAATAAAAAAGTTAGTATCGCAGCGACGCCCTTGCGGTGAGAGGGTTCATTCAGCGATTTCTTTTACAAATTTTTCAAGTTGTAACATTCCGCCCACTTGCATGTTAAGCGGTGGGAATTTCTTTCGTGATTTGGAATCGGTGGATAGTGAATTTCTAGTTATTTTATTTCAGTATGCTCCTGCTTAAGGAAGCATACATTGAGAGTAGCTGAACGGAAGAGATAAAAAGAAATGGGCTTTCAGATTACTTGTTGATAGATCAAACCAATAATTAACCTTCAAACAACTCACTAACAATGAAGGGTGACAGTAAAGGTATAGACCAGTAACATTTCAAGATTAAGGGACTATTAAGTAGAACAGCCCACTGAGTTCATAAGTTACAGTTCGAATGGGTTTCAGCTTAATAAACAACTGAGTATTAGGGAGGGTCCATTGATTGTGTCACGCAGTAAGGATGGAGAGGGTTTTGGGAAAACGTGACATCCATATAAAAAACTTAAAGCCCCATACAAAAAACGTGACAGGGAAGGGGGGTTAAAAAAAGTATTTTTTTTTGCGTGAGATAGTTAGTGGGCGTTCCCTTACAGTCATTTATTCAATTAAAAGGTTCTCACTATTCTCATTCAATGCTCATTTCAGCCAAAGTGTCCAATACATAGTAATAGTCAACCCTCGACAGCCCGCAACAATAACCTCTTAGTATCGTTTCAGAAAAATTGCTAGGCTCTTTAAACATCCCAGGGACTACAGGGATTCTACTTGTATCTTTGTTCTTGATTTTGTTTCATTTCAGGCAACAAATTATGTATTTCTACCAAATTTTGAAGACAATATCTAATATCCTGTTTTATTTTGTTTTGCTTTTCATTATTCTTCTCTCTTTTCAGACACAGCGTATCGTTAACCAAAACGATTCCCGCTGCTAACCTTCTCCCAACTATCCAAGATCCCAGTGATTTCTCGTGGAAGTGCAGAGGATTTCTCGGCTTCCTTCAAAGCGAGTATCACGTCAACACGTTCCTTCCCATTCCCTACTTGACCAGCATTCGGACACGGCCGGCGCCGGTATTGCTTCATAATGGGTCACCAGTTTTTACACATTGAGGATGTATGTTAGACCCAAACATCATCTATTGGTTCTTAGTGTAATTACAGCTGATCTGGCAATAACGGAGTAGCATCCGTGGGCGGTCAATCATGCTCATGCTCAAATGCGTCGTCTTACTTCGGAAAAGAGAAAAAGTATCGTGCACAAATCGTGCACTGTAAGGGGAATCTCTTTAACAAAATTGGCCAAGGAAGACGGTGTTGGCAAGATTTCATGTCAAGAATTAACAAACACACCTTCAAAACTACATGATACTGATGCAGAAAATTAAACACTGTTTAATTCAAACCGGAAAAATTCGCGTTGTACTCTAACTGAGATAGGAATCACTATAAATCAACATACAAATTTAAAATACAATAAACAAAAGAACAAAAATGCCCTTGTTGAAATAGGAAAACATAAGATACGAGAACTATATTCCAATTTGGTGCAAATAAAACCAACACCACACAGAAGATCCAAGAGATGAGACATCATCGGCACGGCGTGAAAGTGGATCGCAGTGAATCCAGACGCTCAAGACTCACGGATCATCGACAAAAGCCATAACCAACTGGTCAACGAGAATAAATATCAAGTCAAAATCAATCACCAAATCGGCAAAAAAATCTCAGATCTCATAAACAATATCAATCAAGGAATCGAAAAACAACAGATCAATCAAATCATCCTCGATGAACTCGACATTATTAAAACCATCCTGAACATAGATACGCTCAACAAAATCCTAATCAGTATCCAAGAAGTTATTTAGCAAAGAAATGCACCTCATCAAGAACATTCTAATTAATCAAAGAGTTTAACTTGACACTCCCGAAGAAGCACTAAATTTCGTTAAACCAAAATTTGCAACCAGCAAATACACCTTACTCTTCATATTACATGTTCCAGAAGTAGAGATAGAAGAATTAACAACCATCCGGATCTATCCGTTGATCCAAAACAAAACGGCAGTTAATTCCATACTATTTATTCTTAATGTTCGTTCATTTATGATCCACCTAATCTAATTACCTCGGAATGACCTCCATTGTTTAAAAAACATTGTACAACGATACTCGAGGTTGATGTAGTGGACAGCCATACCAAATGGTTAGAACTTGAACAAATGAAAAACGGAACAGACAGCAAGAAAGTAATTAAGGTTTTCCTTAGCATTTTTTCCAGGTTTGGTTTACCTGCCGTGCTAGTCACTGACGGAGGACCGCCTTTCAATTCGGAGCATTTTGTTCACTTTTTTAAGAAACAGGGTGTAGTGGTAAGGAAAAATCCAGCTTATCACCCAGAGAGCAACGGCCAGGCTGAAAGAGCAGTTCGTCTGGTTAAGGACGTTTTTAAAAAAATCCTTCTTGATCCAGAGGTCAGGTTGCTAGATACAGACGAACAAATATCGTATTTTCTAATGAATTACAGAAACATTTGTTTGGGTTCAGACAATACATTTCCCCCAGAACGCCTTCTTTCGTACAGACCTAAAACAAAGTTGGACCTGATTAACCCCAACTACAGTTTTAAGTATAATTTGACGGAACTAGACAATGATGATCGGCGTACATGTTCCTTACTAATACAGACAAAAAGCATGACCAATTCACTAACTTGCGCAATGGAGATTTAGTATTTTATAAAAACCCAAACAAGACTGACATTAAACAATGGATACAAGCTAAATTTTTAACGCACATTTCTCCTAACGTTTTACAGATTTCGTTAGGCGGCCGAATAATATCGGCACATAAGCGCCAGCTTAAGTACCTCGAAGACTCTCGCCACCGAGTTCCTCGGCGTTTTGTGTTTAAAGGAGAGAGTCCAACACGGCATTCAAATGAGTCCAGCGCCGATATTGAACAACATACGCAACCAAGCAACAGCAACCGTAAAAGGCCAATTGATGACGTGTCCGACGATTCAGATTCGGATTTTTATGGCTTCGCTGCCGAGTCCTTCTTATTTGAGGAGGATGCACCCTGGATGAAACTCCAATCAGACAACGTCGCATCGAGTTCCAGTCTTCAGATGCGAGAGAAGACCGTCCCACTTGGGGATGATCGAATTTTACGTGAAGGAATGCAACAAAGGCGTAGTCAGAGAAATCCGAAGAAAAGAAGAAGACAGGATTATATATATTATTGAATTATGTGAATAGCAGAATGATTTTGTAATGAATTTTTATTTGTTCTTGCATGAACTTTCGATTAAAGGAGTATTGATCTGAATATTCCAAGTTTGAATGTAAAAGATTCAGAACCCTTGTATTTTGATTCGATGATAGTTTTTTCTAAACGGGAAAGAAGCTGTAGTGGCAAGACCCTTTCGAGGAAATAGAATAACCCCGCTCGCAGAGTTCTCACTGCTGAGTGAGCTGAGTGTAGATGTAAGGCATGCGAGATGTATTCGAATAGGTGAAATATATGTGAGTTTTAAAGAGTCTACAAGCCAACTTGGACGTATTTATTTTAGGACAGGAAGTCCATTGAAAGAGGTTTCTCAAATATAATAGTTGACTGCACCCATCATAATCTCATTTACCTATATCTATCGTACGCTAAATTAAGAGATTGGAGGGATTAGTTTCTTGTTGTAACAATGCTTGCTTATAATTAATAACAGTGACACGACTCGCCCGACAGACCTTCGATTTCGAGTAGGATGAATTAAGATATATTAAATACAATTGAATATACGCTAAATTTGCGCTTTGGTGAACTTGTGGAGCAAATCCACGCTAAATACGCGAAATTCGCAAAATTTGCATAGCTGTAACCACGAAAATTATATTGCGATATTTTGAATGTTTTTTTTTAATATGCATCACAAAAAAATCATTCGACTGAATTATCAGATAGTCGATTATTTTAGTTTATCACAAAATCGACATCCCTATATGCTCACCTTTTTATGGAATGAAGCTAGCATTGTTGGAAGCCATCGACTCTCACGTGAATCCGTCAGCAAGAATATCACATCATGCTTTTTGATAAGGTTTTCCAAATTCTCTAACGTTTCCTGAGTTTGGAGTACTTCTGTTTCACCAATGGAATGTCCTGGCATCGGTATTTTCAAGGAATATCCGGTAGAAACCTGTGTATATAAGAAATGCATGATATATCAAAGTGATGGTAATAAGCCTATGAAGCAAAACATGTCAAAATACCAAAACATAAACAATCAAGGGGTCTTCCACTTATCGAAAACATATCGATTTTTGAAGTGGGCACTTTATTTTGTCACTGTTTTTTTGTCAACACAAACTGATTTTCTTTTTCTTTAATTAAAACACTTTTTTTTCAGTATTCCATAAGTAAATCTTAAAAAGAATATAAAAAATAAAATAAGAAAAAAAACTACACTGTGTTTACTTTAATTTGAACCAATTATATATATTTTGCTTTCGAAAGCACTGCGTTCTCCATTTTTTTTTCAATTGAATCAAAGTCGATCACGTATGCAAATGCACCAGGTTGAGCCGTTTGCTTCAAAACATATCAAAATACCAAAACATAAACAATCGAGGGGTCTTCCAATGGAAACTTATCGAAAACATATCGATTTTTGAAGTGGCCACTTTATTTTGTCACTGTTTTTTTTTCAACACAAATTGATTTTTTTTTTCTTTAAGTAAAACTCCTTTTTTTCAGTAATCCATAAGTGAAACTTAAAAAGAATATAAAAAATGAAAAAAGAAAAATAACTACACTGTGTTTACTTTAATTTGAACCAAGTAAATGAGAGAAATTGAAAAAACGATGAGGTGGGCACTTCATTTTGCCTATCAGTGTATTGTGTATATATGTATATGTATATATATATATATATATATATATATATATATATATATATATATATATATATATATAATATATATATATATATATATATATATATATATATATATATATATATATATATAGAATATATATATATATATATATATATATATATATATATATATATATATATATATATATAATATATATATATATATATATATATATATATATATATATATATATTTATATATATATATATATATATAAATATATATATACAAGCGATTCCACGGGAAAAGAAAAGAGTTGAAAAAGTTTTCCGATTTTTCTCAAAATCGCTTGGTATGTTCTTCATCGAAAATAATAAGACCCGTATTTTTTTATTTTTTTACTAGGGTGACCATGTCCGATAAAGGGGTACCAGAATCGACATTTTTCGAAATTTTTTATTTGTAAAAAATCATAACTTCTGAACCGCTGACTCGATTTGCAATGTTTTTTTATAAATAGAAAAATTATTATTTTTTGTTTTTACAAAAAATATTGGTTAAAATAGATAATGTACTCAAATTTGCTAAAATGGCCAATATATTTATTTTTTATGATTTTCGATATGTTGGACCACAACGACTATTTATTTTTATATTTTTTTATAAAAATTCAAACATTTCTACATAACATATCAAAAAATCTCAAATGTTCATCGAGCCTTTTTTGAGTTAAATTTTTTGAAAATTTCAAGGTTTTTTGCCTTTACACACATGGAATGAGCATCATTTTCCATCACTTCAAAATAACTGCGGGAATCATTTCATTGAAGTTATAAAATTTATTCCTAATAAATTCATGATAACCATGTTTACAAATCTAGTTTTATTTGTGAAGTAATGTACCCATCATAAGTAGGGGAGGCTGGTTCAATTCTGATTCCATTAAATGTAAGAACTATATATCAGCCTCAAATTGTTTAAAAGCAGAGACCAACATTGCTAGGGTTTACTCAGCCATGGTTTACGCTATAACTGGAGCCACAATGGTCCGTTAGCGTCCAAATTCAGCATGAGTGCTCATAAGGATGGCAGAGGCACTTATGCCGAATTTGAGTTGTAGCGTAAACCACAACTGAGTAAACTTAACTCATATTTTGAATTAATCCACATTAGGGTTATTTAGAGGGAACCGAACCGAAACTAGAATATGAATTTTTTAGCGTGTAGAACATTTTGTCTCAAATTTTGTCAATTTTGAAGTCTAAAAAACACAATTTCTCCGACCAATGCAATCTACGTTGAAATTCTTTGTGTAATGAAAGCTTTCCATTGGTATTATTAAAAATTTGGCTACCAGCGCTGTCTGAGAGAATCTTGGGAGGTCGGAATTGGCCACAGGGTCAGGATTGGACCAGGCTCCGCTATATTGAGGAATTGGAGCTAAAATATCAAAGTTTTAGACTACAATCAAGGGTTTTCTCAGATTACCTTCAATTAAAACTCAGCATTTAATTTGATTATTTAATTATTTTTATTTTTCATAATTCATCAAAAAAAAAAATTTCAATGCAAAATTCTTCCAATTTAACGCACTTTTCTTCATCTGAAAACGAAAACCGTTTCACGATAATGTAATTTTCATTTTGTGGCTTAAAGTAATGAAACGATTGTGTCCCAGAGATTTGTTTTACAGGAGTATAACGGTTCTTTATTTTCATTTCCATTGCATTGTAATCTTTTTCCGAGAAAAACAAGTAATATATTTTGGAATCTACTTTAGAAACAGCCCAAGAGTAAAGTTCGTATGCAGTTGTAATATGATGGCCTTGTAAACTTGCTTTTGAAGCGTTTTGCTTTAGAACGCCTCTTAAACCGTCACAAGGCCCTTTTCCATGGCAAGCGGCAAAAAAGTTCCACTCTGCATTAAGACCGAAGTCCTTGTACATGTGGCACAAATTGAAAGCAGTCATCTTATTTCTGTATTGACTGCCTTCATTAGAAAAAAAATGGATATTTTTCAGGTGAGGTAGCTTTTTTTAATGAAATTCACACAATTTGTTACAAACAGCCGAACGGCAACATGGTTATGTTTAGTAAATTCTGCGATTGCTATGGAGCTTGTAAACTTTAAATTTTGTGCTTCATCCTTCTAATATATGGCAAAAGGATGGATTGTGCATTGAGCGTTTGCCCAATGAAAACCTTGTATAGCGTCCAGAAAAATAAAAGAGTAATATCCAGAGAAGTCAGCAATTATAATGCTGTTAGTTGCTTCCAAATTAATTTTAAGTTGTTTTAAGTAGTTACCTTGTTGCTCTGCAAAAAAATTATGCGGAGATAATTCGCTTAATTTTTCTAAAAATGTTTCCACACACTCTGATCTGCATTGAATTTAGATGACAACGATCTGTTTGCTTCTATTGTTTAAATTCTAAGGAATCGATGTTTTCAAGAAAATTCATTAGGTCATTCTCCTGTGTCTGCGTACCCGGGCAATGATCACAGATTTTCAACCAACATTTCTCTGTAGGATTTTCACAGAGTAATTTAAAAAACAAGTCAAGATACCTTTTAAAATGGTTAGGAATAAGTTTCTTAACCTTAAGGGTTTTAAACATTAATTTAACATTCTGATGATAAGACAGACAGTATGCGTTGCACTTGAACCAGCCAAAATACAATTGTTTGGGCGGCTACTGGAAAATATTGAAAATCCAATTTAAAAAGTAGGATATTGCTCTTTGAAAATTAAACACGGTTCAGAAACGATGAGTTCTTTATTTTCACATTCTAGATTAACTGCACTTGGAGTTGCTGGCTTGTTTTCTTTCTTGATAAAGCGATAAAGTCTGCAATAGCAGGTATTACAAAAGTAGGAATAGCTTTTATCCAACTTTGTTCTTCTTTCCACTACATAACCATATAGTTTAAGAGTAGGTTTCCTGTAACTATTAATCTAAACATGGCAATTTGAGCAGTCGTGCTTCATTGTATTAAACGTTTCTTTAGTAAGGTTTCAGTTCGGTTCACTCAATGTGGATTAATTCAAAATATGAGTTAACTTTACTCAGTCGTGGTTTACTCTACAACTCAAATTCGGCATGAGTGCCTCTCCTTATGAGCACTCATGCTGAATTTGGACGCTAACGGACCATTGTGGCTCCAGTTATAGCGTAAACCATGGCTGAGTAAACCCTAGCAATGTTGGTCTCTGCTTTTAAACAATTTGAGGCTGATTTATAGTTCTTACATTTAATGGAATCAGAATTTAACCAGCCTCCCCTACTTATGATGGGTACATTACTTCACAAATAAAACTAGATTTGTAAACATGGTTATCATGAATTTATTAGGAATAAATTTTATAACTTCAATGAAATGATTCCCGCAGTTATTTTGAAGTGATGGAAAATGATGCTCATTCCATGTGTGTATAGGCAAAAAACTTGAAATTTTCAAAAAATTTAACTCAAAAACGGCTTGATGAACATTTGAGATTTTTTGATATGTTATGTAAAAATGTTCGAATTTTTATAAAAAAATATAAAAATAAATAGTCGTTGTGGTCCAACATTTTGAAAATCATAAAAAATAAATATATTGGCCATTTTAGCAAATTTGAGTACATTATTTATTTTAACCAATATTTTTTGTAAAAACAAAAAATAATAATCTTTCTATTTATAAAAAAACATTGCAAATCGAGTCAGCGGTTCAGAAGTTATGATTTTTTACAAATAAAAAATTTCGGAAAATGTCGATTTTTCTGGTACCCCTATATCGAACATGGTCACCCTAGTAAAAAAATAAAAAAATATGGGTCTTATTATTTTTCGATGAAGAACATACCAAGCGATTTTGAGCAACATCGGACAACTTTTTTTTTCAACTCTATTCTTTTCCCGTGGAATCGCTGTATATATGTATATATATATATGTATATATATATATATGTATATATATATATATATATATTTTATATATATATTTATATATATAAATATATATATATATATATATATATATATATATATATATTTATATATATATATATATATATATATATATATATATATATATATATATATATATATATATATCTATATATATATATATATATATATATATATATATATATATATATATATATATATATATATATATATATATATATATATATATATATATATATGTATATATATACACTCATACTGATATAACGTTACCTCGATATAACGTAACCTCGATATAACGTTACTCGATATAACGTAACTTTTACCTCGATGTAACGTAACTTTTTTTCCCCTATTTTTTGTAGTTTATTGTTAGCGTGATTTATCTAACTGTATATTTTTGTTTTTAAATTATTTATAAATCTGCCCAGGCTCAATCGAAACAGCTTCAAAAAGCCAAGTTTTTATATTTATATAAATCAGGGTATCTTAGAAATAAAGTTGTCCATTCTTAGAACTAAAGATGTCCATTGTTTTGATCCGGTCCATTTGAAATAAACAGCCCTAATACACTTCGAGTGTCCACCTATTGCCAAACTATAAAATAAGCCGCTAGCTATTTTGACATTTCAAGTCCATCGATTGCCACATCTGAGGTGCAATTGAAATAAGATTGTACTAGGATGGGAAGTACAATTGAAGTGAGAAAAGGGACTTGGCTACTTCAATTGTACTAGGCTCCGCTATCTGGGAAGGTTTGATAAAAAGTTGCTTGCGATGTTGCGTGCAATGCTTCAACATGGCTTGTATATGCCGTCAAACTGTTTTCTGTTTTCTGTGGATTGTTTGTGTTTGTGCATGTAGTAGGAAGCTAGCTGTTCAAACTTCTTTGTTAATGCACAACTTATAATTCGAGAAGTTCGACTAAGTCGGAGGTTTGATCTTGTACACAGTGTTTCTATGAGGAAAAATATGAAGAAGTACATAGTTCGGTCTGCATCTACCATCTATGCCATGAAATATGCAGAGGACAACATTGTAAAAAAAATAGCCAACAAGGAGGAATGTGTAAACAACTTAACTGATATTCCGTGAAGTCAATTAAACATGTTTTGTTTTTAATTTATAGCAAAACGAAAGCGTTTTGAGAATGCTCGATACCCACGAAGCTCTCTATATCTGTTTTTTTTTTGCAAAAATGACAGCACCAACGACTGGTAAGCCAGGAATACGGCAAACATACTTTTGCATATAAAAACAAATAAATGATACATTAAAAACTTAAAATCGTTCCACAAAAAACGCATTCATGACCCATAAAACTCTGGTCAATATCCATAATAAAATGGATATGATCTATAAAATTTATCAATGTGATCCATAATTTATACAAAATTTAGCAAAAAAATGTCAAAAATGTACCGTTATATATCTAGGGTATGATCAATAAAATTGTATGGATTACCCATAAACATATAGCGAATGTTCCGTAAAAGGTTCAATATCATTCCTTAAAGTTGTAATATTGATCCACAGAATTTGTGCACTAAAATACGTGCACATGATTCAAAAATTATTGAAAATGTTCCATAAATAAATTGTCTATGATCCATAAAACAATGAATAATAATCTATAAACTCGTATAAATGATCCGTAGCAAATTATTCTTATAGAAAATTTTCTCAACTACAATTTTTCCAAACAATGGTTTTCAGAAAAAAAAATAAATTAAACAGCTCCTCAGTTAGACACACTATATTGTAAAATGTGACATAATAGCCACGATTTGTTATGCTGTACTCCAAGTGCTAGAAATATCAATATTGCCTGCTGAGCAGTTGAAGATTGAAGAACTAAAGAGTCACCCACAATTGATACGTTGCGGATGCGTTGACGTAAAATTGACAGAAAACCTATGGGAAAACTGTCGAATTCACGCAAACGCATCCGCAACGTATCAATTGTGGGCCAGCCATAAGGAAGTAGAAAGCGGTCGAAGTTTCCGATATCGTCTTCAATTTAACGACTGATTCAAGCATTTGCCCGGTATGATGCAAACGGAGGATGTTTTTTATAGTTAGGTCCGACGAGCGATAGCGAGTTGGACGGCAAGCGTTTGCCCGGCATAATTTTATAAAAAAAATCGTAAATAACAGTTTGATCAAGCCTTAAATTTGACATGTAGAGTAACTGTCTCCATATTAATCTCATTGTTCCTTTTTTCATTCTACGATGAATCAAACAATTGGGCAGTTGAAGGATCGCTTTCGTTTTCTAATAATGTTTGCTTACTTTTAATAACAACAACAAACATTACTAACGAATCATGTCACCCGTTCATTGTTTAATTTCAAGTAGGATGAATTGCAAAGTGATGAGATTAATATAGGAAAATCTTCCCTAGTTCTTTACATGCACTAGTTCTCTTTAACAAATTTATTGGGAAACATGTGTCACAGTTGCGGTCGTAAAAGAACATGCAATCGCGAAAGTAAATCAGCTCTCTGAAAAATTGAAAATCATCTAAAAAACAATCCTTCTTTAATAGCAATATTTGAGCCGCATAGCTAAAGAGACGGACATGTTAATAGATCTAAGTAGTAGCACAGTCAAGGATCGATTTCCCCGTAGTCAAAATTTAAAAAAATATAAACTCAACATTGTATTAATTCTGGCACTATTTATGGATCCTACATATTATTTTAAATGCCCAAAGTTTATTTCTTATGGGCCATATTTAGAAGCTTGTGGTTAATTTTTCAAAACTATCATGGATCATTGACGACCCAAGTAACCACGAGGCTGTAAGAGCATGTATATATAGGGCATATTTATTACGTCTAGTGTATCATTGAAGTTGGATTAAAGCTGAAACGGGCCCCACTAAGATCGAACTAATGCTATATCTTTTGTAATGCCATAAAACATTGCTAAAGTACCATTATTGCATTGGTAATGCATCACTACTTTTCCAAGCTTATATAACGCTTCATTACTTGACAACTGTTGAATTGATGCGATCCCGTATTACCGATGTTGATTTTGGGTAGAATAAGTGCAATATTATAATGCTTGTGGTTACTTGGGGATTGGATCAATAATTTATTGATCATGTGTATATATTTAAGTTCACAAACGTTACATTCTAAGGATCAATTTTACAACTTTTAGGAATGATATTGAACTTTTTATGGAACATTTGCTTTATGTTTATGGGTAATCCGTACAATTCTATTGATCATACCCTAGATATATAACGGTACATTTTTGACATTTTATTGCTAAATTTTATATAAATTACGGATCACATTGATAAATGTTATGGATCACATCCATTTTATTATGGATATTGACCAGAGTTTAATGGGTCATTAATACGTTTTTTATGGAATGAATTTCCATTTTTAATGGATCATTTCTTCAGTTTAAAGGTGCAAATTTAGGGCTGCCCAGGAATACTACAAGTTCAAGCTAAAGAATCTCTTACCAGATGATTGGAACAGGGGAACTCGGGAGTCGTGGTTGTGTGGAAAAAAAACACAAAACACAACGGTATTCGTTTACTGAAAATTGCTTCGATGTAACGTAACTTCGATATAATGTAACGAAAATAAAAATAGAGTTACTTTACATCGAGATATGACTGTAGTAACAATTATCGAAAAGCAAATCTTGTATCACACTGAACATATTGTTGCATAAATTTGCGTCTGTTCGTTTGCATGATTTTCGCACATAAAACACATGCTTTATAAATTATAATCTCTTTCGGATTAGCCAATCACCGTTGCTGTTAGGGAGGGCTAAAATGATTTGTTTGACTCCACATAAATGAAAAAGTGTCAAACACTTTTGGTCAAAATCTGTGATTTCATGCCATAGCTTATTTCAACTACATTTCGTCTAACAATATTGACATACGTAACGCGCCAAACGAAAGGACTGGAGACGGGTCGGTGAGGAGATCAAAACGCTCGAATAGCTGCAAGGCTGCACAAAGTTCTTTCAAAATAACATTCAAATGGTCTTGGCAGTTTTAAAAATGAGGACGGTAGTTTTACAGTCGATTGTTCCGAAACTTTGGAAGTAATGGTGAGAATTCACTTTCCGCGGTCAACATCTGTATTTGCTGAAGAACAGGAATTAGATGAGGTAGGACGCTCATGGTAAGCAGATGCTTATTTTAAAGCTAGTGAAATTTTCACGCCATCTAGAGTTGAATGGGCATCGAGTTCTTTCCAACCTTTTAAGGTGAAACTCCCTTGAATCCTTAGTATTCAACATGCATGTAGTAGTGTAAACACTTTTTTGCTTTCATATGATAGTATTGGTGCATCATGAAGAAAACGGTCATGGTTGCCAGTAATTTTAATTTTTCTTTGTGGATGACAGTGCATTGTTCCCTACAATATTCACGTTTTTGAAAAAGCATAAAGCCTCAGAATAAGAATCCTTTTTAAAGAATGGGGGAGTCTGGGACATAATTAGCAAGCTAAATATTAAGCCATGCATCTAGTTGAATACAAATATTGGTGAATTTTAAACGTTAATGTTCAGTTTTTATTTCAATCATAAACTATCGAATCAGTCTTTGAGTAGATGGCTGAAACATAAAATATATTAAACACGTTTTAGATTATGCATCTGAGATAATAAATGGGATTTTTGCAGTTTGAAAACCGATTCCAGGGACCTTTTCACGTCATATTGAACTCATAATTATGATCTCTTATCTCTACACTTTGATGTTACTTGGGTACAAAACACAAAGAGATATACATTTTATTTTGTGATGTTAATAAAAATGGATGGATTTGATTTGCTTTACTTTATTTCAATGTGGAGCTTGGGTAAGTGAATGTATGTATTTACTCTATGTTTTAATAGAAATCTCATCATGTGCCACTTGCAGAAATAAACAAACTGCGAAACAATGTAGTGCTTTTCAAGTTAAAATAAAATAAATTATATAAAAACATTAAAACTTATTGTTATATAGATATAATGTTGTATTGTTTAAAGACCGAACTTATTCGTCAAAAAAATGATTTTTCTACTGTAAAGATACATAACAGTCCCCAAAATCTATTGTAAAAGTTCCATTTACCATATATTGTAATGTTTTATTCACTTAGACTCCATATGAGGTTTTCAAAAAAAATTGTCCGATGGTAGATGAGCGTCCATTGCCATTTCGTCTCTGATGAACGTTTTTTGGTACATGAATGGCAGATTAAGAAAAGAAAACAGTTCATAAGCTATATTATATGTACTCCCACTGCATAGTATTGACCAATCTGTGCAATGCCTTAGTCGAGTACCTGATGATGAGTCTTCGGTATAGCCTTTGAATACGGTGTTGCAAACGTTGCACATCAAGTACAACGTTGACACCATAGAAGCTACATCGTCTTCAAAAGAACATAGTATGCCGTTGCATTTTTGCGAATAAGTTGCTTGGGCAACTAGAAGTCACTTCACAGAATAATCGTACACTGATAAAAAAGCAATGGTAAAGTTCATGTGTACCACACATAAATTTTTGAAATTTGACCCACAAATGATACCTATGTGTAAATCCATATACATTCTATAATTCATATAAACGCTATGTATGTACACACATATTTTTCATTTGCACAGAGTATTATTATGGTGAAATTTGCTTCAGATTGCGAAGCGAGATAAAAAATATAAGAACAATATGTTTAGTTTGAGAACCTTGGGCGTTCTGTAATTTTTTTTAAGATCCCTAAAAACTTTTTGAACATTTGACCAAAATTGCGTCAAAAGTTCACTGCTGAAGATTGTGAATATTTAGAGTCAACCGAAACCATTTTATGGCGTTATTCGAAAGATTGTGACATCCATTCCAGGAAATTCAATTGATATTCCCAAATAGTATCTCCTTATAGAACCACAGCCCGGTGACCCGGATTCCCGAAAGCCAGATGCACTCATATGGATTTTGAATATAATTTTCATAAAGCGAATGAGATTCTGCATCCAACAGTGCTTAAAAATTGAAATCGGTCAATAATTGCCAGAGTTAGAATCATTTGAATTTGGTGGCTACCCGAGTATCCTGTCGAACACTTTAAAGGTGTTTTTTTTGTCGAACACATAAGGGTTAATATGGAACTATGAGCCTGTGAAAAACCGTATCAAGTTTCGTTTTTTTCCGCAGAAATATATCTAAACGAAAAAGGGGGATCAAGGCAGCCCAGACTCCCCTAACTCTAGTTCGTGCTTCCAAGGAAATGGAAGGGAATGAAGGCTGTTTACCTTTTCTTTCCAAACAACAAACAAATCAACAAGCAGAGCTTAAAAATATCATATTCAATTCTCAAATTGCACCCTGACTGAGTTAAAATATTAGTCATCACGCACTGTTCTTAGCGAACATGAAGTAAACACAAATTTGCCTTCATGAATCTCTTGTGCAAGATGAGTCAATTTGTTTTGTGTTCCTTTACTTTGATCATTCATTCGTTCCGGAAAGCAGTGAATGTACGTAAGTGCAAACAACTCATTCAATTTCAACGTTCTACCGTGAAGACGGAAGAACAGTCATTCATTTGGAGAATCAATGAAGTGAAAAAAACCAAAACTTCTAGAATCGATCCTGCAAATGCCTTTTCTCGAACAAATGCCCCACAAACTCTGTAGCGATTTCGGCCATTTAGCCTGTTGGCTTCCGTTGCCTTCAGCCATGTTCGGAAATACTTGAAATCCTGTGGCAGCAAAAATCACTCACGAACGCGAAAATGAACGACTGGTTAAGAGAACATTCAGTCAAGCAACCAAAATCTCTTAAAGGCTTGAATAGCCGTGTCCTTTGCTGTGGTGTGAATGAGTTGGGTGGAACACAAGGACAACGGAATGACTGAGCATAGCAAAATAGTAAACACGAATATATTGCGTGACTGATAGAACGAAATGAAGGGAGCGAAAATTGTACCTACTGAATATTTTTTTTTACTCATCGTTCACGACGGCTGTCATTTTTTTCGAGCTCTGTCAACAAGCAATTGCAAAGCAAATCAAAAACACACTCACCATCGGATTCGGAAGTATGACCGGGATTTTCAAAACCAGTATCATTTGGGCCAGGTATAGGAACGTCATTTGTAAAGTCGGAAGATTCGCCGACAGATTCTTCTCCGGAATTTATTTTTCGATGAAATTTAGCATCAGTTGACGGTGAAGTAAAACCACTATTCCACGGGTTTTCGAATGTCCACGATAAGGGATCAACAGCACTTCTTTTCACTTTTTAGCCCGTTCACGCAAAAAAAACCGCTTTTCTTCTTTTAGTACACTTTTATCAGTCCAGCACACTCGCGCAAACAGTTGCTGACAACACTGCGCTATGCTACGCTACGCACAGCTGAGTGTAAATTTGAAAAAAGCAAAACGCGTAGTTTTGAGTCCGGCTGCTGAATTTTTGCACCATTCTCGTGTATTAAACAGATTTTTCGTCCACTGTTTTCAAGAACGCGATGATAATTAATATTTCAGTGAAAGTAAATAGTGTTCAGGTGGCTACGGGAAGTGGAAATACAGTTTTAAAAAGAAAATAATAGGCAGATCCTGGCTTTAAAAAGGTAAACAAAGACGACGAAAAATTACCTACTCTGTGGAAATGAGCACTAGTTGATCAATTCAGAGTGTTTTCAGTGAAATAAACAGTGTGAACTGGTTGAATATTGTGTTCTGCTGTCCTTTTAACAGTATGGCAATGATTCACTGCAAGTAAGTGGATTAATTTGGTATATTTTGTTGAGCAAACCCAAATTGTGCATGTGTGGATGAGGAAGCCATCGCTCCTGCCATAAGGGGATTCCATCGTGTATGTCCTTAAATCAGCTGAGAGAAATGAAATTTGCTCAGCACTGCTCCAGCAGGGCGCTGATTGAATTGATCAGAGTTATATACTCTGAGTTATATACCAAAAGCATGCACAAAAGTTCGAGTTGCCTTTATTCTAAAAGCGGGAAAAAGTGATAATATGACTTCTAAATCTCTTAGACCTACCAGATCTCTGATGTAGTAAAAACAATGGAAAAAAATTATGGACGATTTAATTAAGTAAACAAGCTTAATAGAGTCTCCCTTGAGCAAAAATCAATTTGCCTACCAATAAGGAAAATCTACCATAACGGCGCTAAAATCTCTAGTTAATAAAATCGAGAAATCGTTTCAAGCCAAAGAAATAGCTTTGGTAGCTTTTGAAAAAGCATTCGACAATGCATCCTATAGCTCAATGGCCTCCACAATAGAAGCAAGGGATAACTGTATTATCGAATGGAAAATGGCGAGCTTAAAGACCGAGAAATGTCTGCCGACAAACTAACTATTAGATCGACTAAAAGCTGTCCTCAAGGAGGAGTCCTATCGCCCTTATTGTGGTCCTTAGTAGTAGACGAACTTCTTAAAATACTAGCAGAGCTAGGGTACAAGGTGATTAGTTTTGCTGACAATTTAGCTATAATAAATCGTGGGAAGTTGGATGACACGATATCCAGTCGGTTACGAACTGCGCTCAAGGAAGGAGCTAAATATCTTGGTGTTACTTCAGATAAAAACAAACAACTGAAATTTCCATCTAGACAAGGTTATCACTACGGCACCAAATGTCCTATGGGTATATAGTAAAGCAGTGGGTAAAACATGGGAACTACGACCAAAAACTGTCCATTGAATTTATTTTGCAATAGTTCTCCCGAAAACTACGTATGCTTCGCTTATATTGTGGTCTAAACTTAATGAGATAACCACTCAAGTTAAGCTTAGTAAACTTTAAAGGCTTCCCTATAGAAAGTTTGTGTCAAGAAGAGTGTTGTAGAACACTTTTGGAGTCAAGTTTTTGTTTAATCAACCACATCACTACTTTAATTGTAGTATAGGGGAATTCGAAAGCCGTGGTTATGTGGAAAAAAATAACAAAACCCAACAGCATTCGCTTACTGAAAATCAATCTTTTTCAAAAGATCATTAACAAGAATATATGTAGAGAGAAACGCCTGTGGCAAATCAGTTAAAGTTACTTGCATGCAACTCAATTAAGTCACAATCAAGTTACTGCAACCAATAATGTCATTTTTGTGTTGTTTGGGAAATCAACAAAGATTGGATCACGTTCATGCCTTGCAACAACATGGATGGGTCGCTCAAATTACCTTTAATGTTGATTGAAAAGTCTCACAGACCTCGAGCATTCAAACAACTTTAGGAGTTGCCTGTATACTACAGGGCATCCAAAAGTGCTTGGATGGCAAACGAGCTCTTTAAAGAACAGTTTTTTGGGGAATTCATTACGGAAGTGACCACCTTTCTCAAGTCAAAAGGGCTACCCCTAAGAGCCGCTCATTACAATGCAGATGAGCTAAAAACTGCCGATGAATCAATTCGCAAATCTTGGAACATGCTTGACAATGTACGTGAAATCGAGGATAAGTATGATGAACCGCTGTCGGTCGTAAGAGACACGATGAGAAGATAGCACAGACCGAAGAAATCGACGAGGCGTATGTCGATTTCGAAACGCTGTACGATGATGAGATCATCGCAAGTGTTATTCACAAAGATGCTGATGAAGACATTTCATATGACGGTGACGACACAATGCAGTTAATGTCAACGCAGAAAGAAGCATCAAAATCTTCGAGTTTTGCAGATGATGACGAATATGTAAACGTGTCGGATGAAGCAGTCTTAAATGGATTCGATCTTTTAATCAGATAGACGTAAGAGAACAACTGGCCACTGACTACACAGTTCTCGCTGCGGCAGATAGGAAGTTGTTCATGTGCTTTAACACATCTATCATAACTACAATCGAAAATTGATGCTTACTGGCAACCATGGACCATTTTGACTTTTTATTCGCGCACATAGTGGTCGAGAGATTTACCCTGGGTAGTCTGGAATAAGCTGAAATCAAAAGTTGGTTCACC